>JAODUH010005048.1:0-10352 GCA_027564835.1 Typhlichthys subterraneus | reverse complement strand
TAACGCTACAAGAGAGAGAGAGGGGGAGGGGGGGGGGAGAGGACAGAGAAGTAAGAGGAGGGGGTGTATTCTGGCACAGAGTGAAAACTGAAAACTGGAGGTGAGGATCTACAGCTGCTTACCCTCTGACTGGTATCTTCCCATTCACGTTGGTGAGAAAACACATTCTCATCCAGCTGAGAGAGAGACGCAACACACACACACACACACACACACACGCACGCACGCACGCACGCACACACACACACACACACACACGCAGTGTGATGGACAGAGAGATGGCATCAGAAAAAAGGATACAATAACAACAAGACATGAGGTAGTGTGCATGCGTGTGTTTCTCTGTGTGTGTGTGTGTGTTTCTGTGTGTGCGCGCGCGTTTCTCTGTGTGTGTGTGTGTGTGTGTGTGCTGCTCACTGCTTCTTGAGGCATGTCATGGGGCAGACGTTGTTGGCCTTAAAGTTGTGGATCACAGCTCTCAGACCCTCCGTCCACTTCTGGTGACACACACGCACACACACACACACACACACACACAGTGAGTGCACATTCACATTCACACACCCCACACACACACACACACACACAAGGCTGGGGTCCTAAGCTACGAACCTCCGCCTTTAAATATGATATATTAATAGCATAAAACATATTTACTATAAACAGCCATGAACACCATGGGAATCATGCAACCCATGGAGTCCACTCACATAAACAAGTGCGATCATAACTAGTGATGATCTAAACATCATTAAATAGATTTATAGAATAGAACACAGATCCTGTAGGTGGCCTTTAAAGGGGCGGTTGGGACCAGCATTAGGAATGTTCTTGTTTTGGTTTGACTGGGAGAGTGACCCCCCCCCCCCCAGCTCTCTCTCTTCCTGTAGACACAGACACTCCGTAAGCTTCTAGGATATCGATTACCGATACGTCCTATTGAGAACAGTAACCACGATAATGGGTTTAGGGGTGGACTGTTTGGGACATGTGGCATTCCTGAAAGCGTATGTGTGTGTGTGCTCCTGAGGTCTGCATATTGGGCTGTCATGGAGACATACGCAGAGTCCGAGACGGAGTCCGTCTTCTGCTATTGTCCAGGCTTATTTGCGTGGAATGTGATGTTCCATACGTTGATACCTGACGCAAGATTTATTTTATTAATACAAATCTGCAGAATGTCTTCACACTTATATTATCTATATATTATATTATCATTATATTACCCATTATTCTTCTGAATGCTCGGGGAAAATCCAAAAGCCACTGCTTCTAATCAGCTATCTATTTTAAAAGCACCTTTAGAGCCTATTCTTTAAAATGTTCCGGTCCAGAGCAGTCTATCCCAGTTCATTCAATCTTTTTTAAATGGCCGTTCATACAGATGTCTAATGGGTAGTATTGCCGCATTTACAGTGTCTGTAATCCTGCCAGGTCAGCGTTACCCAGGTCTGCTGCCATATGAGTACAGCCTCGGAAAGACAGACAGGAAGCAGACAGGAAGTAGACAGGGCAGAGACAGGAAGAAGACAGGAAGCAGAAAGGAAGCAGACAGGACAGAGACAGGAAGTAGACAGGACAGAGACAGGAAGAAGACAGGAAGCAGAAAGGAAGCAGACAGGACAGAGACAGGAAGTAGACAGGACAGAGACAGGAAGCAGACAGGACAGACAGGAAATAGACAGGAAGCAGACAGGATAGAGACAGGAAGCAGATTGGACAGAGACAGGAAGCAGACAGGAAGTAGACAGGACAGAGACAGGAAGTAGACAGGACAGAGACAGGATGCAGACACTAAGCAGAGAGAGACATGGGGGCGGAGAGTGTAGTGCAGACATTTACCCTGGCTGTGTCGGGGCTCTCGGCCACTAGGAACATGAAGCTGAGGTTCACCAAGTCCGTACCGCTGCAGATACAGATCACACAGCCCTCCAGGTCAGACTCTGTCTTACCAATGGCCTCGAAGGACGACAGGATCTTTGGGTCCTGAGAGAGAGAGAGAGAGAGAGAGAGAGAGAGAGAGAGAGTAGGATGAAAGAGGCAATAAGAGAAGGGTGTTTTATTTCTACATTAGAATAATTAATTCAGTAAACCATTACATTTTTATTTTTATTTTAACATCACCTCAAGTGACTACAAAAACACTGAAAACGTGTTTCGTATGCATTTTATTAAAGGTAACACCAAGTAATTTCACGCTCCCCTGAAAAGCATCATATCACAGAACACGCCCTCTCTCTGCTAAGGCCACACGTGGATAACAGATAACAAGTGGAATTGCAGAAGGATGTCAGATTGAAAACTACGAGGACCCACGATGTCAGCCTCGAGTTGACTTGGACCTTGCCGAATTCTGAATGCAGACTAACAGATATGCAGCATTTAGCAGACACGGCTCTATCTCATTTTAAACTATATCATCCTTTAATATTGATCATATTCCTGTCCTATCAAATGTTGAAGGTTTACACCAAATATGATATGAAAAAAATCATAATATTATTATTATTATTATATTTGTTGATTTAAAAAATTTAACGACATCAGGACGGAGGCTTTGAAAAACGATATATATATATATATATATAACTATATAGAGTTAGCGTTAGCAGAGAACCATAGCTGTCATTTGATCTGAACAGATCATTAGATCTGTTCTGCACCAAGCAAGCACTCCAACCACCGGGAGGGGCTGTGGGGGGCTGTATACGTGCACTTAGGCTTGTACACACACACACACACACACACACAGTGACATGCAAAACGTGCTAACAGACACTGCCTGTTAGGACAGACACTCACACACACGCACCGCCTGGAGATGTTTCCTCCCACAAGTGACATGTTCCTGGGTGTAGTTTGACAGATGTGCAACGTGTTTCTTGGTGCGTACAGCCTAATCACAGGCAGGTATACATGCACAGCCCAGAGCCATGTCGCACCAAGAGCAACATTTTCTACGGTCACATGGTTCATGGATGCGCACAACAGTTCCAGGAAGTGTGTGGTGGGCAATTTAGAATTGATAAATACAGATACATATACAGTGACTGCAATTTTGGGTAATTAGTAGTCAATAAAAGCATCGATTTACATTTACAATACCATTTATACGGTACTTTAAGTATTTGCGGCTATCTTCGGGGAACAGTTTTGCGGTTCCACAAACCATTTCTGCCATTATGCCATTTCTGTGAAAAAAGTACATTAGAGTGAACGGAGTTGATGCGACTCTCTCTTCAACATGGCTCTGACACAATCACACGCACGCACACGTGCACACAGTGCGCTCATAGCTCTGACACAATCACACACACGTGCACACAGTGCGCTCATAGCTCTGCCTATCTCCCGGTCTTTAGCTTGTGTGGTGCCAAACATTAGGAGAGCATAATGCATTACTGCTGGAGCTTAACTGGCTGCGTCAATAATTAATGTGTGTGTGTGTTCGTGTGTGTGCGTGTGTGTGTGTGTGTGTGAGTGGCCTATAATCAGTTATGATGTCAGTTTTAAAAACTATTTATTGACAGGGAAAGTTCCATTATTACAACAGCAGATAATCAACAAGGAAGCACATACAGTATATATTATGTGAATAATAGAATAAAATAGAATACTGTATAATAGAAACAGAAATAGAACAGCGTTATGAATCATTTTAGCTCAAACCAGAGAAATTACTGCAGTGGGTCTCTTAATTCTTATGTATCATAACCTCTTTAGGCCACTAGGGGCAGAAGGGAGAGAACACAGTGTATGTGCTATGTACAGTTAAACAGACGGGCATTAAATATAAGTGAGTGCAGGTCATTGAAAGCAGCCAGCTAAGCAGAGCAGAGCCTGGGGGTCTTGTTACTGGAGGAGGACCACTCATATTAACAGAGACAGAACATCTAGTCCCATCTGGCATAAACTCCTTGACCTGGTATCATAACAGGGCTGGGGTGACCCCTTTCATCCCCCACATGGGTCATGAGCCCTAGAAAAGGCAATATTGCAACAACAACAAAAAGAAACACACAAAATACAAGCTGCAGATACATACAGGCCGGCCAGGCACTCATAAATACAGATGATTTAAAGATTTCATGATTACACTCCCTTAGGTAACACTGGTACTGCATGTGTGAGAGAAAGAGAAGGAGGGAGAGAGAGAGAGAGACAGAGAGAGACACACACAAGAGAGCGACAGAGAGAGCAAGAGAGAAAGATATATATATATATATATATATATATAAAAGGGGTGATATGGGGAAGGTGTAGTGAACTGTGAAGAGTGTGGAAGCGAGGCGAGGAAATTGTCTATCTCAAGGTCTCACCTTTGGCACGGCTCCGACACGGATACTGTTGATCAGGGAACATTCTAGAACCTGTCCCTCCTACAGAGAGAGAGAGAGAGAGAGAGAGAGAGAGGACAGAAATAAAGAAATAAAGAAAGAAAAAATAAAGAATATCAAATCACAGCATATGGTGTGCGATACAGAGACGACACTGTTCTTACGCAAATTTAACATCACAAGTTCACTGGAGCAGGGTGGCTCAAACTCTTCACCTTCCCCTCGCTCTTCCAGGTGATGAAGAAGCCAAACTCGTCCACCCTCATCTGGCAGTTGGGCTCAAACACGTAGGGGTCCTGGAGGGGCAGATGGGGGGGGGGATATTATCATCAATCAGGGCCTTTTATTTGACACTGTAGGACATTAGACAGTCGATGTGGTCGCACAGGCAGCCAAAGCCACCAGGCACACCGCCGAGCTGATAATTCACTTTCACTGATGGCCTTGCCTTGCCACACGTGCACACAGACACGTACACGCACACACACAAACACACACACACGCCGCACGCACGCACACACGCACACACACACAGACGAGCAAGCACATAAAAACTAATTTGGGTTCATTTCCTCAGATGACTAAACACTCAAATAAACACACAATTCGTTTATGTGTGTGTTTTACACGTACACACAGTGTGTGTGTGTTTTACACGTACACACAATGTGTGTGTGTTTTACACGTACACACAGAGGAGCGTTGCGTGCAGACAAAATGGAAAACACAAGGTGAGATACAGTAAACACGGACACCGTGAACTGTTAATGCAAACATTGTATAGGTAGAGAGAGAAGAAGAAGAAGAAAGCTCTCTCCAATTAGCCATCTTATCTCACAAAACATTATTCCACTAATCTCGTTCCTCCACCGGATGCACTGATTTGCATTTACAAATGACTGATTAAAAATGTGTGAGCATGTGTGCGGACGGGAAGCTGGTGCACATATCTAATGGGAACACGCACGCACAAACACACACACACACTTATTCACAATGTTGCCATGGGATGCGTTGATAACGCCTCTGTTAGTGGGACTAGTTGTGCGTGTACCACATTTCAATCCAACAACCTCACTAATCTATTATAAATAGTATGGAATGAAAATAGCATTTAACACAAACAGTGTGCACGATCTGGTATCTTCATATCATCAAACATCTTGGCCAGGGTATTTCCATTGGCATTACAATAAAGAAGATCCAATAGGTGGTACTATGATACCATCCACATGGTAATAGCCACTGGCTGCACATGGCGATAGCATGGCATAGAGTGTGTTTTGTTCTCAAATAAAAGTGAAAGAAAATATTCTCCATGTGGGAGTATTTCACCAACATCGGCATCTGCAATCAGCCAAATTGTTGTACGAATAGGTATCAGCACCAGAATGTTGTGTATATATATATATACTGTATATACAAGTTATTATACAATTTATACACAACAGCCGGGCCCCTCTTCCTCACGCTGGTTACCATGGTCACACACTGCTGTGGGATGGCATCCCATTCTTCAAACAGCATTTGTCACAAGTCAGCCAACCCAAGCTGTTCCCACAAGTTTTTATATACAGTATATACTGTATACACACACACACACACAGCATACTGTATATAAATAATAGAAATGTTTGTCTCCAATTACCATGAAATCCCTTGGTTGAGAAGAACTACTTTTCACGTATTGCCATGATGACAAAAAAATGTATCACGGGGCCTGCCTCTCTATTCTGTACACGCCCCCCTTCCCCCCACACACACACCCTTGAGCCAATACATACACACCGACATGAAAACGTGACCTTTTTTAAAACCCCATGTGAGCCCAGGAAAGCGCTTTAACAGAGCTGGCCATCTCCACATGAGCCTCGGAACTCACAGCCAGGCCACAGAGCCGACGGCTGTTACGCTGGGGGAAGAGGCGGTTCCCGTGAAGCTACAGAACACTGTGTCCTCTCATGCACACACACATGCATGAAAGCAATTAGCGAAGGATGCCCTCCCTGCCGACACGGGGAGACAAGAGATGGATAGACAACGCTGGTCTAGTCTGCTTTCTTTGGGTGCATACTGTACGTATCCTGAACCTAGCAGCTCACTGTTAAACCTATAAGCTCCCATTTCATTTCACTATCAGTTTGGAGCCCCTCAACGCTTTCCCCAAAATTCTGACAACAGCGTACGTCGTTGCCCGCGCTAGCTAACAACAGATTACGTCGTCCGCGCTAGCTAACAACAGATTACGTGGTCCGCGCTAGCTAACAACAGATCACGTCGTCCGCGCTAGCTAACAACAGATCACGTTGCCCGCGCTAGCTAACAACAGATCACGTCGTCCGTGCTAGCTAACAACAGATTATGACGTCCGCGCTAGCTAATTGTGATTGACTGGGTGAGCCAACTGTATAGGCAGTCTAATCGCATGTGGGGAAGTTGGACTGACATGTACTAGCACCGCTGTTATGACAGAAGGCTTTTGAATGGAGGGGTTCCAGACAGACAGCCTGCTGGTAGCAAATCAAACGGTACGAGGTTGGTCTGAGGGTGGTTTGGGGCAGAGAATGTAAAGGTGCTTTTATTGCCACATACATGTAGTGAGATTCATCCTCTGCATTTAAACCATCCCAAGGGAGCAGTGGGCAGCTGCTGTGCAGCGCCTGGGGACCGACTCCAGATAGAGGCCAGTGTCTCTGGTCAATGGCACTGACAGGAGAGAGTGAACCTGACATGTTTTTTGGATGTGGGGGAAACCAGAGCACCTGGAGGAAACCCACATAGACATGGTGAGAACACGCAAACTCCACACAGAAAGGCCAGGACGACCAGGGTTCGAACCCGGGACCTTCATGCTGAGAGGCCACAGTGAATGTCTAGCCCCATGCAATGCAGTGTTCTCAATATCAATGTGTGTGTGTGTGTGTGTGTGTGTGTGGGGGGGGGGCTTCCAGCTAGGTGAAAAGGGGAAGAACATATTTTAAATCAAGTGACTAAAGCAAACAAGGTAGGCAGTGTCTAATCGGCAACGATAGATAAACTACATTTCTGCTTTCACTGTCCTCCTCCCCACATTCTGTCTTTCTATGTCGCCATGGAAACCTCAAGAACAAATATCAAGAATCGATTTCCTATCAGTGTGTGTGTGCACTGCAGAGAAACACACATACGCACACAGCAGGCGTCCTTCAGGCGCAGTGGGTGACTGACAGCACTGCCGACCTTTGACCCTAACAAGTCACGACGACACTTCGTTGCACACCAATTACTGTAGTTCCACAGACCCTTCCAGTCTTGTTAATGCGGCCCACCGTATACCAACAGAGGCTGCACCAGGGCAACGACCGACGTGCCATTCCCCGGACCTACGGGGTGCTAAAGGCTACATCTCTACAGGAACGACCTCCGTCAAGACGAGTGTTTTAGCTCTGTATAAGAACTAATCTCTGTCCATATTAACATGCATGGAGGAGGCGTGTCACATGACCAGTAAGGTAGACTGGGCATGCGTTTGCCGGTGTAAACAGGAAGCAATTTGTCAGTTTGAACAAAACTACTACTGTAACGGAACAACAGTGATTTATTTTCATGGACCGAAGACTAGGCGGAACTTTTACTGAAAAGTCCCCTTGAGTATATTGCGTCATAGCAACAGAAAGCATTGATTGGGAGTTGCAGCAAAGTAAATACGGCAACATACTGATAAGACCCAATCAGGAAGATAATGTTGGGTGTGTGCCTCATCGTTTCCAAACTATGGATTAGTCCAGACTAAAACGCACCCCCGGAGTTTTGAAACTATGGATTAGTCCAGACTAAAACGCACCCCCGGAGTTTTAAAACTATGGATTAGTCCAGACTAAAACGCACCCCCGGAGTTTTAAAACTAAAACTGTGCTGGCAGCGTTTCCGTTGTAGGAGCTTGACAATTATGCAATAAGTAATGCGCAAGGCGTAAAAGTTATACATTTTCAAACTAAAACAAATGGAATTGGAATACACCTGAGTCCCCGTTCATGTCCTCTGAACTCACCCAGAGGGCGCCACCGAGCACAACCAAGCAGTACCAGCACAGGGACCAGAGCGGGAGAGGACAGCAATAGAAAGATGGCCTCTTTGTACATTTAGATCGAAACGAAACGAAAGAGAGAAAGAAAGCTTTTCTGTAAAATCTCAAGTGAGACAGAAACGTCTTTATTTGGAGGATAAATAGAAGGCAAACAAAGCCTGCTGCTGAGGAAGGAACAAAGCTCGCACAGCTCGATCCTAGTCGGTCCGTTCGTTTGATATATTTGGAACAACAATGAAAACTATGTGTCAAACGGCTCCCGCATACAGTACAACAACTGAAAGTTACTACGGCCAATATGCACACACACACACACACTTACACACACGTGTAAACATGTCCAAAACACACCCAACCATATGCACCAACATGCGTATACACACACACACACGCGTGCACGCTCGCACACACACGCACGTCCTAAAAACACCCAACTGTTAGCATGCGTGGATGCTACCTGTGTCATAACCATCTGTAGCTCAATGGGGCTTCGGTGAGCGGAGGGCAATCCACATCCATTCTGCTTAGCATATGTCTTTGTGTAATGTCCTCTCAAGAGTCAGAGATAAGAGTGTGTGTGATTGTGTAATCATGTTGTCTACTGTAAGTGCCAGTCATTTTAAAACAGCACAAATCTCACCTGCAGGCTTTGTATTTGCTAGGCAACACTGAGACATCATTCAATACAGACACACACCTTTACTTATAATGAGCATCCTCTCATTATAAGTAAAATGTTCCAAAAAGTGGAAACACATTTAGCTATAATTACTAACAGCCTCTTCAGTCCATTAGCACTACGTCACATAAGCACCTCTGTGCTGAACGTCTGATACAAAGACCTCTGTAAAATTCACACAGGAATATCTGACTTTTAATACTGTCAGTTTCCATTGGCTGTTAGTATTGTCACTATTTTAAGCAGTAGCCATAGCCTACACATTTGACAGATTTACAAGACCTGTAAACACCCAGAGTCGTTATGTTTTCCAACGAAACAATCATTGTAAGTTTAATGTCTGACTTGGTCATTGAGTTATGTACAGCAGTTGGTCGTCGTGCATGTCAATCAAAATACCTTGCTTGTCAAGTAGGCGGTTACTGACGAAGTTAGCCAGCACTGTGTCCCAGACTTTACATATGTACAGGCTGGCTCTATGAGACTACAATCCGCCAGACCAGTCTAGTTAAAACCCTGTAAGACCCATTTTAGTCCATCGAAAACATCACTTAGCGCTCCATAAAACACATTTGCCAAATGTTTTTTTTTTTTTTAAAGACTACATTTACATAGCCAATAGGTTATATTGTCTTGCCATTTATAGTAAATGTGTTTTTTTTTTAAAGAAACATTTGTAAATGTGTATATTGGAGAGCTAAGTGACATTGTATATTTATCACGGGTATTTTTTTATTTTTTTTTTAAAGACCAGAGTAAACCAGACTAGTTCAGACCAGGTTAATTCCGACCAGGCTAATTTAGACCAGGCTAATTCAGGCCCGGCTAGTCCCGGCCAGGCTAGTCCAGGCCAGGTTACTCCAGGCCAGACCAGGTTTAATACTATGGCATTATTTTAGTGGTCTTGCTAAATTAGAAAAAGGATCCTTCTTCCAGAGATTTTCTAAGAGACTGTGTGTGTGTGTGTGTGTGCGTGCGAGTGACACACTTAGGCTGTGACTGTCCCAGCTAGATGTCCTGATTATGTTTGCTGGCAGAAGCATATGGGAGGTTGGACTGACACTCACACACACTTGATGGATGAAGTACAGACAAGTTGCCACGGCAACGCTTCAATAAGGCTCATCTATCCCGTGTGGCGGCCATTCAGGGTTCTTGCACAATTGTTTAAGTAAAATTTAATGCTTTTTAAAACCATTTTAAGACCATGCCAAAAAATGTTAAGACCCCAAATTATTGAACTATTTATATAATTAGAAAATAGGTAATT
>JAODUH010005047.1:0-10352 GCA_027564835.1 Typhlichthys subterraneus | reverse complement strand
TTAACATAAACAAAGTGGCGAACACCACTCGTATCAACAAAGCCGTAGCACAACACTTTGCTTCACAAGGAATTTCGGCATGTAAGGCGCCGCCGCGGTGGAGATACTGTTTTGATTTGAGCTCGAAGTTAGCAAGAATGACGGACCTTGCCTTTAACTGTACCCATGGAATAGAAATAAGGTTTAAGATAGTATTTACTGTTTCCTAGCATGTGCTACAGCTGAAGTATCTCTCGCTCTCTTATCTCTCCTTCATTGCAGTATTTTTGGAATGCATTCAGAATGCATATTATAGCTTCCCAGTGGCTAGCCTCACATATACAGTACATATGACTATAGGGAGTAGTAGTCATTCTTGGCTGTCTGGATGGATGTGAACATGACCACTTGAACAAGAATGAAAAAGAACAAAACAAGAGAGAGATGATGGGAAAACAGACCTTGACTAACAATTATAATAGATAATTTTCAAACAGAAAGGGGCTCAGTGGTAAAGCATGGATATCATTATATTTGTAAAAGATCCATGGCCATTCGTTGAAATGACTCCCAGTTTTTCATTTAAAGCACTGCGTCTTCGCAGGCCTGAAAAGGCAAACAGTTCCACAGAATCATTTGAAAACCAAAGTCAACCTGACTTCGCTACTTCCACCTCAAATTGAAGGGACCCCATACAAATGTATCCGGATTGCAAGCACACACAAATATACATACAGTAAATGTTTTGTGCTCCTGCCATTCCTGTCATTATTTTCTAGTCACTTCTTTGACTAGGAACAGAAGTGTCCTTTTACATATCCTTTTACATTGACCGCAGACCGCCAGTATCCTCTTTGTGGCAACTTTAAAGAAGTTGTATGTTGTTAAACGTTGACATTTGTGCCAGTCAAATTATTCATTTTGCAATAGCTTCAAAAAAAAAAAAAAAAAGGTTTTATTAAATCCTTATTTTGTACAGTATAATCTTAGAAAAAACTCAAAGACAACAATATTTTTTTGCTTTTAATAAACAGAGCTGACAAGTAGACGTTTTGGCTAATTAAACTTGTGACGCCATAATGTCAACAGAATTGTCTCAACTGTTCTGTCACAAAATGTGTTTCTTGTCTGGGAATGTTATTCAGCAAATCACCTTACCAACCAAACTGCTTGTGGAATTGAACCACTTCACATCAGTAAATATGAGTAGACATTGCGGGCTGACAGTAAAATGGTGTTCTTTGTATAGAAACAATTAGTGTTCTTGTTTCAAAAGACAAGTGCACTCAGTCATAGAGCAGAATTTGATGCTTCTATTTGCAGATATGATACAAATGTTGATTTACAAAGTACAGTGAATAGGCCACAGCTATAATTTTTTAGATATGCAGAACTGAGAGTTTAATGCATTTTCTTTGTTTCTATGAAATCAAATCTGAGTCAATGTATTAATAACTATTACAGTACATGTTAATCTACACATTAATTAATTAATCATTAATTAAGTGTGTCTGTATGTAGTTACTACATACTAACTACGTACAGAAAGATCAGTATAATTCTGATTCATTGTGTTTATAACTGTGTGCATACTGTATCTGTATACAGTATAGGAAGGCTGAGCCCTTCTCAGTCTGTGCGTTTATTTTATTTTATGCAATATGTGTCTTTATTGTGATTACATTTTGATTTGAGTTGATATTTTACAAGACCAGTGGTGGCTAATTTCCACTAAACATGAAGTCATAAAATTCAAGTATAGGAAGATAATCTCTGAACTAATGGCAAATATAAAAGGCCTCAGTTAAGTAATTACAATAGATTTACTTTAAGGACATTTGCTAAGTATTACATTGGGAATGCTAGATTGCATGGATGGGCCCATAAACAACAAACCAATGAGCCATGCACACACAGTTGTGTGTGTGTTGCGTGCGCACCGCTGCATTGCTATACAGTGTAAGCGCTACGGCCATTCATCACACAAGACCACAACAGCACCATTATGAAATAGAAGGAACTATATCTTTCCAAGGTCTCAACATGAAAACATCTGCTGGCTGTAATGATATCCATGGTGCAGAAGGGCAGCAAGAGGACCACACACTGTGTGTGTGTGTGCGTGCGTGATTATAGAGAGCAGAGAAACTGGACAGTTTTATCCCTTTCCTTAAAAAAAGTGAATTTTGCATATATACTGTTTAATTTTTACTCAACAGTGATCCTATTAGATTTTATAGAGGGTTTCTTCACATGGGCTAAGCTGTGTGTGGGAATCTGCGGGAGATTAACCAACCCTGACGCTGTGATTTAGTCACCCCTGAACCATCCACAGCTTCCCGGAGCTCACATCTGGCCTGCTATCCACACAGGGCTAGGCCACAGTCACAGCCTTCCTTCCGGGTATTCCAACCTCCCTGACCTGCACGCACTGCCCCTGGGGCAGCCGTCAGGGGTTACGGTGGAGGATGGCTGTACCATCTCAGCAAACTGCAGCCTTGCCTAGGCGGGTAAATGAGCCGTGCGCACCATGTATCTGTTCCTCACAGCACGAGTTCAACACCACCCATGCACTGTTCCATGTGACACACACCCACACACAACCACACAATAATACACAGCCATCAAGGACATTCAATAATAATTTGTCAGTGTGTCAGTATATTGCATTGGGCCTCACATTCCTCCCTTATATCTCTAACTTTTACAGTTTGTTTTGATTGCTTACACACTGAAATGTTATATAACACACAGTTAGTGAAACCTTCCTCATGGGGAGCAAAACCACAGCCCAGATATACACAACTATAAGAACATTCTCAGCCTCACACCTTGTTCAAAACACTACACACAGTGATGTGCAAAGTGCTAAACACACAAGATCTACATTAGACACAGACATCTAACACAATGTCACTTCTTTGCGATTTCAAAGCACTGCCTTTCAGACCATCCTGCGAGACCTGCGAGACCATCCTGATCTCACAAACTTTCAGTTCACTTTGCCGCGAGAATCAGTCTGGAGAGCTTGGAAATTGAGGTGATTCAAGCCGGTAAACCTCGTATGTTGCCCATCATAGTTTAGCTATGGGCGTGGTTCAGGTGTGACGTAGGCGATTTGAAACTGGAGTATAAAACGCCTAGAGATAATACAATATAGCAACGGTTTTAGAATATAATAGTTATTAGAATAGAAAAGGCTTTTCTTTGCTTCTGACTTCTCTACTGCCAACACTACTGCAAGAGTGGATACCAACAGACTGCTGGTTCACAGGTTCATCCAATCACATGCAAAGTATCTTTTTAAAAGCGCCTGCCCTCTTGAATCCGTTTCAATAGACGGCTCCCTAGATGGATTTGTCTTACAGTAACAGAAACAGATATCTGGTCTTGTCAGGTAATTATGAAACAATTGATCAAACCGGTCATCAGGTGAACAGACACATATAGGTGCTTACTGTAATGTTCAGCATTGGGGTTGGGGGTGTTCTGTGGAAGGCCCTTGACCTTCTAACTGTAATTTCCTGTTGTCTGAGGAGCCAATTAGTAGAACGAGGCTTTTCAAGCAGCTCAGCTGCCACATCATGACTGCTGTATATCTGCAGTCTACAAATCACTGCTTATCTAATTGGAATGCCGCTCCTTTGTAATTAGCTCAGTGCCTTTTTGTGGGAACAACTGACAGGGGAACTCCACACTCCAAGTTGAAATTCACATTGAACATTGTCTGTGGTGGTGTGCTCAGTGTGTACACAAATGCTTTCTTTTTTAACGAAGCCATTTGATTGAATAAACAAATGAATGTATATATTTACATGAGCGATTTTACCTGGCCGCCTCCCCTTGGGAAGGTGAACCAGCAGCGTGAGAACCACTGGGCCAAGCATGCAGGCACACCACAGGGTGCCATGGAAACGATGGAAAGCGCTTAGTCATCATCCCCAGGCTGTGAGCGGACACAGCGTGTTGTGCAAGCTAGCTGGCTAGCTTGCACGAGGCTTCCCCGCTGCCTCTCTGTACATGAAAGCCACCGTTGACTCCTCTGACACGCATTAGCATTCAGACATCCACCTTGCGTCTTATCTGCTGTCAGAGCAGCTGCCATGGCAGGCTATCAATGCCAGAGTCCTGGCCTCCTTATCTACGGTCCAAACAAGCTCCCAGTTACACGGAGCATGTCAGCAACACAGCAGCTGAAGGGAAGCAGTTGAAGAGAGCAGGAGGCACACTGTCTATGTGTTTGTTGTATGTTGTCTCTGTGTGTGTGTGTGTGTGTGTGGGTGTTGGGTCTGTGTGTGTTAGTGTATGTTGTGTGTACTGTATATGTGTTGTATGTGTGTTGTGTGTACTGTATGTGCATTGCGTGTATGTTGTGTGTATTGTTTCTGTATGTGAGTGTGGTGTGTATTTGTGTCTGTTTGTGGTGTGTTGTGTTTTGTGTGTGTGTGTGTGTGTGCATGTGCGTCCCAGAGAGATGGACAAACAACAGTGAGTGCGGCTAATCTTTGTATATTTGTGCCGTACAGCGGGCGTCTGTATGGGGACACTGGAGGAAGCAGTCTTTCTGCTCCTCAGTCCTCCCATGACTCTCTCTCTCTGTGCTCAGTGGGGGAGAGCATCGGCATCTTTGCGACGACCTGCCTATATCCATAAAGTGAACATGGTGGTGAAGGCTAGTATACACAGTGGAGGTGGGAATCACAAGAGGCTCCACAATACAATATTATCACGATACTTATGCCACAATAAGGTATTATTGCGATTTTAAAAATATTGTGATATTCTGCGATATTTAGCAATGTATTACTTTTTCCAACTTCAAATGACACAAAGGTCATTTCCACAAAGGAAAACGTGTTTTTTCATCTCACAAAAAAAATGTTATTGCTGCAAAATGTGATTGTCGAGCTGACTAACTGACATGAACATGTCATATATAGTATTTATAGTAATAATAAAATTGCAATACTTGGCGTCCATGTATCAATACAGTATTGCCATGGAAAATATCGCGATACTATGCTGTATTGTTTTTTTTTCCCCACCTCTATTACACAGGCGTATATAATAAGAGAGTGAGAAATTCGGGAAAGTCAGAGAAAACAACACAGATTTGAGTGGCTGTATGTATTTGTGTGCGCACATTTTTGGCAATGCCACACGAGCTGAACTGGCACAAAGACACCATTGACATAAGAATGGGTAGAAAATTCCAGAAGCTTTCTTGCCCGCCGCAAATCAAGAAACTCTCAAATAACTGCTTGGGTGTTAAAGGTGCCACGTTTCATTGGAGTATTGGCACAATGTCATTTCAAATTGGTTTAACCATCTGGGAAAATGAACACCTGTGATTCATTAATAACAGAGTAACCACAGGCATATAGAGCATCTGCAACGCTCCAAACAACATTTTCTATGCTCCGGCTTGATGCCTCCCAGGAAAACCTGAAGAGACAGACACAGGTAATTACTTGGCATTTGTGGCATTGAGAAAGTTCCAGAGAGTAAGAAAGCAAATGTCACAGCAGGACAATTGCAAGGGACTGAGGTACAGGTGTGAAACTTCGTGCCATTTCCCAGTTCATTTCGACCTATTCTCCAGATGATTTCAACATTTGGCACACCTTACAACCAGAGACAATAAAGGACTGAGCTAATAACTTCTCTATCACATAACTTCTCACTGTGGCAACATGGTGGCCCAGTGGATAGCACTGGGGCCTCACAGCAAGAAGTGAGTTCAAACCCCAGCTGTCCCGGCCGCCCTTTCTGTGTGGAGTATGCATGTTCTCCACGTGTCTGTGTGGGTGACCAGACACTGGCCTCAATCTGGAGTCGGGCCCCGGGCGCTGCAGGAGTGGCTGCCCACTGCTCCCTCGAGGGATGGGTTAAATGCAGAGAATTAATTTCTCTAATGGGGGATAATAAAGTATGGTTTCTTTCTAAAGCATGGTGCTCAACCATATGCCATTTGGGAGTGGGTGTTTCTAAGTATTTTATTTGATTATGCTTGGTTTACATCTTTCATTTTTAAGTTTCATTTTATAGTTCATACTAGTCCAGACCTAAAGGGTGTCCAAATTCTCCTCCTACAACCCCATCCACTCTTGGTTAGACTGTATACTACTATACTACTATACTATTTATACTGTGTTTTTTATACCTGTTTGAAAAACCTATTGTCATTTTGATGTTGCCATGTAGGATGTTTTTGTTATATATAGCTATTCTTTTGCAGCATGCTTCATTCTACACAGGGACTACAAGTTAGTTTTTCTAACTAAAACCGTTGCAGTAGGCCTATATTTATTGTCCCTGAATCAAAAATAAATAATCTATATGTCTCTTTATTTTTTTTTAATCTAGTGTTTTACTCTATGGCATCATGTTCTGGTAAGCCAAAAATAATAAAAACAGCTGTTGCATTCGTGCAGAGGTAAGGTTAGGGTTGCTATATTAACACCGTTGGCTAGACACATTACGGTAGACAAGAGCAAGACACCATATCATCAGGGGAGATAAGGATGCTAATGTGCTAACCAGATGGCGCGCTGATGGAACAGCAACCATGGTATAACAGAATGTCACCAACATAAACATGGAGGTTATATGTCTTCAAGAGAATGTTCCTGCTTTGTCAGTGTTTTTCACACCATTTCAAACCCTCTCTGTTGCTTCCTTGATGCCTTCTTCTTTTCATTGCAACCAAACCTCATGCTCAAAAGCAACCATAAGCGCAGCGTTAAAAGAAACGTGTAATTAAAATTGATTGGAATCCTGTCAATCTTCCACTGTATGTAAAAGGAGATTCAGCACTCTATGTTTTAGTACTGAATGCTACTTTTATATATCAAAATATACTGTTAGAAAGTAGATCATTTGAAATGAGGTTTGGCATATGTCAAAATGTTATACACAGAATAAAATAAAAAAGAAACCAGCCATAACCAAATCTCAGTTTAAGGGTCAAAGCGGTTCGGGTGGTCCACTTCCAGTGAAAAGGTAATGGGTTTGATTCCCGACATTACCAACATGTACGTGTACATGCCCATGCCCATAAGCAAGTCTAGCTCCTATCTGCTATTTTAAAACTCTGTTTTATTTAGAATACTAATTGTACTCACTTTGCTTTGGATATAAAATCATCTGCTGAATGACCTCATTGTGAGTTGCATCAATAAACAATACCCTATTTATTCAACTCATAATTAGATTAACAAATAGAGTTATGTTACATTACATGGACACTTCTTTCTCATTCTGTATGAATATTTCCATGGTTAGGTCCTAATGAATGGTAATTAGCATGCATACGTTTTGCTTAACCACTGTTACGCTTGATGCATATTCGCTTCACTTTGCTTTGACGCCTGAATGTTGGTCTGGGTCTGTCATATGAGCACACAGTAGACAGGGATCAATGTCTAACACTGTCCAGGGTTCATAAACTGTCAAATAGGATTCATAGCTTGTCATAAAGGGTTGTAAAACTGTCATAAAGAGTTCAAAAACTGTCAAAGGGTTGGGTGGGGGTCAAGTAACGTGAGAGAACGCGTGAGAGAGAATGACAGAAGTAAGAGAAGGATATGTCTCCTGGGGTCAGAGGTCACCATCAGTCCTAGTAGCGTAGGTTTCATGAAACCAGGCGTGCGGGGGAGGGGAGCGGCGGGTCAGGGAGTCAAATGAAGACAAATCCATCACTCCGGTGAGGCCGGCCATTTGGAGGGCCAGGAGGTTACAGGCGGGCTTTAGCTGACGGAGGCTGTGGAAGATAGACAGCTGTGGTAAAGGGGGGGCGGGGGGTAGTTAGCCGGCTGGAGAGGCCGGGAGACTAAGGAGGTTTGAGAGGATGAGAAGGGATTGAGAAGCCAGGTTGGCTGCGGTAATACCTAAAGCCCTTCATAATCCACAGTCTGGGATTGACAAAACACCGCCAACAAACTCTCCAAACTAGCATTTGGATATGTTCTGTCCTTACAGTGCCGCAGAGTAACCTATTGTAAGCATATTTTACATAGAGGAAGTGGTGCTTATACTGTACAAAGCTGACCTTTAACTACTGTACATAGTGACTTGATTCACTCAGTTCATTCAGATGTGCTTAGTCAACATAAGGGTGCATAAACATATTTGGTAGTATATTTAACATCTGGTTCTATTTTCTTATTGATTATGTAGCCTACATACAGTAGGAAGGATTGTTATTTTTTTATATATATATATATATATATATATATATAAGCCATTTTGTCCAAAATGTTATCACGGTCCACCAACTGTCCGTTTCCTTTTCTCTAGTCTTGTCATGTGTTTACCTTGCGCTTCAGGCCTGTTTCTCTGTCACTCACTGCCATGTGTTTCCCAGGCTCGTTAGTTCCACGCATGTCTTAATAATCATGTCTCATGTGTTTCACCTGCCCCTCGTTGTGGTTACCTTATGCTCTGTCTTCTTTGTCTCGTGTAGCCATTGTGTTTCCCCAGTCCCTTGTTGGTCACTGTTTGTTTACTGTACGGTACACAATCCTGCTTTTTATCCTCCTCCTGTTTTGACGTCCCATGTGCAGATTCCTACCCGAGCATGGCAAATCTAGTCAAGATATGTTGTATTCCTGGTTGCCTGGGTTACAAGGATGGACTGCAAATAATATACACATTGGTCCCTTGGCACTGCAAAAAATGGTTCTTCAAAAATAAGTAAAACATTTATGACTACAAGATCATATTTGCTCATAATAAGTAAATAAATCTGCCAATGGAACATGTGAACATTTGCTTGTAAGATTTCTTAGAAATAAGACATTATATCTGGATAGAAGAGCTCTTGTTAGGTAATTGTGTCTTATATTAAGTGTAGTTAGATATTTTTACTAGCAATTGAACAAATATACTTGATTTTTTGTAGTGTCATAATAATAGGTCACTCTCTTCACAAGTAATGCCTCAAGCCATGATGTACAACATGGCTGTGAACCTGTTAACATCCAAGTGGGTGTGGTTTGAAATGTAAATAATTTGTATATATCAGTCAAAGATATTGAGAAATTACACATTAGGCATAATGATGTACCACATGATGGCACTATTATGGCCGCACAGGGAAGAATTAGGTGACTGATTTAGTACCAGAAAAAGAATGCAGTCCTGCAGAAACACTTTTTGCTTTAGTACCTGCCTGTGAAATTGTTTCAGGGACTCCATCAATACCAAGGCTATCTTGATGTACATTATTAACATAAATGGATCAGGGCCAAATATGAAATTCCACTTGCGAAATAATAGATTGGATTATACTGTCTAAGTGCTGCACACACCAGCATTCATACACTAATATAGAAATTGAAAACAGACTGCATAATCTAATTTCATATATTCAGTCCAAAAGCAAATGCCTAGTCATTCAAAAGTCAACAAACAGCTTCATGCCAATATTATTTAATGAATTTAGGGACATTATTTCATACAGACCTACAGTAATGATCTCAACAAAGACTGTTTAACTGATGCGTTATCAAGCTCAAGACACACCCTGTCTATTGTTTGGTATGTACTGTATAGTACATTGCACCATTTGATGTGGCTTTCTGGCTGTAATGGAATTGATAAGACGTCCCATAGGAGCACAGTAATGTACACTTAGCAGCTTCTAATATGATAATGGTGTTGGGGGTTGGGGATGGGCGGGGAGAACTGCTAGAGTTAGAGAGTTAGAGAGACAAGCAGCCATTCATTGCAATGAAACCTGCTCACACTCTGCACGCTGTAAGAGAACACTTCTCTCGACATCCGGCGGGAGACCCTAGAGACCTGCTCTGACAGTTATAGTTTATCTGTATAGATTCTAAATCCTTGTATCAATCTCCAGCAAGTGTATGTCCTGGACAAAGGTGGACGTACACATTTTGGAGTCAATGGATGTTTTGCATCTCAGTTAAACCTCATATTTGACCACTTTCCAAGTCTTTATATAGGTCCGTATCCATTAAAATACCACCTGGTTCCACACTTAATCCAGTAAATCTATTTTTAGCTATTTATCTGCTCCTGCTGAAGTGTGACTGGATAATTCTGCAGAGAATAATCTGCCTGATATTACTCAATTTACTGGACAGAGAGAAAATCTCATTTTCTGCAGATACAGTATCTGCTATCTGAAACATTTCCAGCATCTATATATCTATCTATAAATAATTCTATAATGCTTAAAATGAATAGTGTATGACCTACAAATGTACGTTGTAAATTGTGTTTAAGATTAGCCTACCTGTTACTGTAATGTATTAATCATCATATCATGCCACCCACACACACACAATACATCTCACACCAAACCGCGTCCATAT
This sequence comes from Typhlichthys subterraneus, assembly GCA_027564835.1. NCBI lineage: Eukaryota > Metazoa > Chordata > Actinopteri > Percopsiformes > Amblyopsidae > Typhlichthys > Typhlichthys subterraneus. The sequence continues at coordinate 33 of JAODUH010005047.1, read as the reverse complement.
ACCCACCCACCCACCCACCTTCACGCCACCCAC
>JAODUH010005046.1:0-10352 GCA_027564835.1 Typhlichthys subterraneus | reverse complement strand
CAAAGTGGGCCTAAATATTTTTTAATGTTTGCACACCAAGATTTTTAGTCGCATTTGCGAGTGAAATGGTCGCACTGCAAGAGCCCTGGGAGCTGACTGCTGCGCCCGTCATTCAGTGACAAATGTATAACTTATCGGAAATTAGTTTAAACCGTTATCGAAAAAGTTTATATTGCGATAGATATCGCTATTGAATTATTGTCCAGCCCTACCCCAGACCCCCTCACAACCACACACACACACACACACAAGATAGTGTATTCACCTCCTGCCGCCACACACACACACACACACCTGTGGCAGTGGGTGATGTAGGTACAGGTGTCGTCCCAGGTAGCCCTGGTGTCCCTGAGGCTGGCGTGGGCATGGCTCCTCAGCTGCTCGTCTCCACTGGCCAGCAGGGGCTCTGCTGCCGCATGCAGCCGGTCCAGCAGCAGGTGGCCCTCGGCCTGCGACGCATGGATGCTCTGCAGGAGCACCAGATACCTTATGCATGGGTCATATGGCTGGCTGCCACTAGAGGGCGCAGGCAGGCAGTCTCTACACAGGACACCATTACTCTACTGTGTCTTATAGAATACAGCTGTTTGCTGCTATGTAATTATTTAAAATATCACAAAACACTTCTTTAACGGTAAAGCAACAAGCCCAAGCTGCTTCAAAGTTTGTCATTTCCGGTTGATAGTGATATAGGTAATACAATAATGATTCAACCTAATGATTGATATATCTGGTGTCTAGGGTAGCCAGACACAGGTTGCATACCGATGAGGCCCAAGTATACTCTCAGTGTGTGACTACTGTGACCGCAGAAATATGGTCACACATACAGGCCATGCAGACTGTCTGCGTGCCTCCAAGACAGGCTGAAGCCCACTCAGACGGCAATGTCCTACTAAGCATGAGTGTGCTAAGAATATACAAACAATAAGACAATAAAGTCCCTCCAGTGAATCTTTACTAACACTAATGTTGTTCACAGGAAACAATGTGTGCACATATAAATCTGAATTATTAAAATAGCTAATTCTAAAGCATGTCATAAATAGCCGACACATACGTGTGAAGTATACTTTGAACAGCCCAAGCGTGCATCAGCTTTGCGCAAGGCTGGGAAGTTTGTACCTTTTAACAGTGATGCAACTAAATTCAAACATCAGTAATTGTTTATCACCATTGTGAGGGCAGCCTTAGACAGGCAACGGCAGCCATCTAATTGTGCGTTTCTCTCATTTGTTGTGCAGTCGGGGGCACAAACACGGAGGTGTTCAGCATCATGCTAAGATAGCTGGCTAATCAAAGAGCCTGCATTGCAATATAAGCCGCCTGCATCTGTTAAGTATGTGCAGCTGCTATACAGCCTGGTCACTGAACAGCCTTTAGAGAATCTTGCTTCACCACAAGGAACTCTCTGGTCACTTCCCCAACTCACAGGAAGCTGAAGCCCTCACACCAAAGTCACATGACTGGCCTGCCTGTGTTAAAGGTGGAGCCAGTGATTGCAAGCTAACACACAATATCTCCTCAGGGTTGGCAAGCTGCCCGTTCTATAGTCACACTGAAAATAATCTGGTGTTTCTACAGAGCACTGGCTCAGTCAATGGAAACACAAACAAAGTGGTGCCATGTGTGTCAAATATGTGTGTGAAGGGAGAGGTGTTATTTATTTTTCCTCAAATATCAACAAACTCTTCCTAGAATCCCGACTTCACCTTTAAAAAGGACAAGGGGTCAGGGCTAAGGGGTCCTCACCTCGGTCTCACGGAGCCGGGCCTCCAGCGCGTCCCGGGGGCCCCGGGTGTCGTCGTTGGCCTGCAGCCGCTCCTGGACATGTTGCATCCAGGACAGTGCCCCCTGCAGGCTGTCTGTGAACGCCTGCTGCTCCTGCTGCGTCATGAGGGCTCAGCGGAGCTGTGGTGGGGCAGGCAGCCGTTAGCCCCAGCAGGCATATTTTAGCTCCTCCCACAGTCACATGTTAGCTCCTCCCACAGTCACGTTAGCTCCTCCAACAGTCACGTTAGCCTCGCACATTTACATGTTAGCTCCTCCCTAAGTCACATGTAAGCTCCTCCCACAGTCACATTAGACCCGCCCAGGAACATGTTAGCTCCTCCCACAGTCAGATTTTTAGCTCCTCCCACATTTAAAGGCAAATACCACAGTCACATTTGCCCCGCCCTGGCACATGTGAGCTCCTTCCACATTATCTCCTCAGTTACGTGTTAGCTCCTCCCACAGTCCAGCGCCAGCCTGGCTGGTGCAGGCAGGTAAACGCTCAGGGCTCCTGTCACGTCACCATGGGAACACAGCTCCTAATGACGGTTAACACTACGCTCTTTACCTCGATGCTGGGACTACTTTCTCTGCATGTCACCACACAAAGCAAGGCTATGCCCAGTAGGCAGAAAGGGTATTGATTACCAATTGGCATCAGAGTTGATAAATCACTGCTAATACGTGTCAGGATAATCTGTTGTGCGGTTATGTTTGCTTTAGGTGTGAATTATACTGCGTTATTAATGTTCTTGTTTACTACTTCCACTAAAACGTCAGGATTGCTACTTAAACGGTAAATAAAGGATTAAAATTAATATCATATTTACCGATCAACGGAATCATGGGTGAGTTGAAAATAATTACAAACATTTAGTAACTTAACGCAAGCTGATTTTGCAAAAACAAAAAAAAAAAGTCTGCTATCAGGACTTTAAATATATTCATTCATTTGTTTTTCTCAGTGAGATATAAACCAATAACCCTGGCAGTGTTTAACAAAGTATTGAAAGTACTGAGACGGCAAGTTTTCCTAATCTCACATTGTTTCATACAAATATGTTCAGCTGGCATTCATATTTTTCCAAACAGCCCACAGGACTGTAGTGGTGATAAAATGCTGGGCAGAAGGTCTTCCCACCCTCCTCTCATGTCTTTGTAAAGCCAGAATCACACTACAAACGTCCCCATATTCCTGGCTCATAATACTAAAAGGATCAAGTAGAAAAGACAAGAAAGAAATAAAGATGCATCTAGAATATTGTAGGCTACTGGGGGTGTATAAACTAGACACCCCCAGTAGCCTACAATATTCTAGATGTAGCCAAATACACCCTCCTAAATAACCTGGGTGCAGGTAATATGCTGTAATCATCAGTAGGCCTAATACAGTGTAGGCTACATTTTTTTTTCATCACATTATTGTGAGTATAGCTTCAACATTTTACAAATAACTTCCAGAAACATCGTAGGTATGTATAAACAATAGCCTCTTTTCTTGTGGAGACATATGCTCATTCTGCTTTGTGCATAGTTTTGTTCAGGGCGGATCTCAAATCTACGGTCGATTACTGAGAAAAATGCACTTGCACATTCCGCTTTGCAACTGAATGCAGCTCGATGGAATGAAAGTGATGCATTGTGTAATTATCTTTCAAGTGTATGAGCCAATTTCTGCCATGCTTTGTCTTTGCAATCTTTGGGGAGGCCTCTCCAAAATCACTGAAAATAACAGCACCACCCCGAGAGGCTACAATCACACGCAGGCCAGCGTGCGACTACAAAAGGTACAAAACTCTGCTATTATGGAGCTATTTTCTGAATGACTCATTTCTCCCTACCACATTTCCAGTGCTCTGCAGAATGTTTAGCTACACTTCTGAAGTACGGGCCTAAATCGTAATTAAACAATCCAAACTACATTCACAGTACAACTTCCAAAATTACTTTTTTACATAACCATTCTAGTAACACCATCTAATAAAGCTAGCCCCGCCCCTTCTCTTTTACATTATGTTACAGCCGTTTACTGCCCGTATGAAGTAGAATCACATTCCCACCTGCAAATAATTATTATAACCGCTTAAAAATGAAATTCCTTTCTTGATTCTAGCACCAGCAGTCTACATATAGTTGACATATGTCCCAATTACTTTACGCAAGTAAAATACGACATTTGACATGCGCGCTATTTTGGGATGTTGGAAAAACCCAAGCTGCCAGGAGTTTGAAACAGACCCTCTTCATCTTAAAACAGTTAACAAATATATCAATTTAGTGAAGTAGTGCAGTGGATAAGCAGCGTATTATGATTAGGCTAATGCCTAACATATGAAGATGAAGGCTACATTTAAGTTTTTCAGATCATGTTTACGCACGTAATAGGAAATACACATATAATCACGCTTATCGATCACACTCGGGTTTAACGACGCAAACTCATACACGTACCAATCTCTGCTCATATGGTGCAAGGGTAAGCTTCTGTGCACGGTCCGATGTCTTCAGTAAAGTTCTCGCTAAACGCCAGGAAGTGAAGTGACATCTACGGGGCCTACACGGGCATTGTATAGGCTGACGGGTTTGCGTAAAGAACGCAACAAATCCGCAGAGTGGCCTGGGAATGGTGGCGCGTACGCGTATACGTCAGCAATTCAAACTGAAAGGGCGCGCCAGAGCCGAAGCATCGAGCTCAGCGAGCACGTTGTGTGAGCAATGCAATCTTACATCAATGGTTCAACAGGAGAGTTATCCCACCGCCATCATTTATGCACTGTCCCTTTGAGCGTGTGCACAGTATTATTGTTAAGTAGGGGAATGCCATAAAAGTCATTCTATTATATTATTATTATTATTATTATATCATATTTTTGATAAACGTTGACATGGTATTATATTCATGTTATTCAGATTAAACAACAGTAGGTTGTAACTAAAACAATACATATTTCACAATAATGAATAGATTAAATGTTGCCATAGCACAGAGGGAAATAAAGTAGAACATTCCCAAATGGCAGGGAGACCTCCACCCACATTTTGTTGTAAGTGCCTTTTACACCTCTCTGCTACCCTGACCAGCTCTAGGGTCAGGGGTCAACAACCCGTTTTCAAACACCAGCGATCATACTGTATATGGATGTTAATGAGAATCTAGAATGTTTCCATCAAACTTCTGTCAAATGTGTAACAATGTTCACACCTAACTTATTTGTGAGAGATTTATTTATTACCATCTAAATACATTATAACATTCTTAAATGTCAGCTGCAACAGATAAACAGAAAAACAGGCTCCACATTACTAAGACTAAAACTAGAGCACAGAGCTAGAGACTTTGTTCCTGAAGGAATGTTTAATAAAACTGCATTGTAAACAAAAAGTTGATTATCATTATTGGTTTCATGTGGATGTAATATATATAATACATTTAAACATTAGGTGCATATTGGATTATGAATTTGTTACATTTAAAAACAAATTTCTTTACACAAGCAGCTTTAAAAAGTTTTTTATGTATTAATCAAAGTCCTCCTACGTTACTAATTTATGAGGTTGCTGGTCTTAATAATATGCCTGATTGTGAATTATGATTTGTGCACATTGTTATGTACTTATGCACTTGCACATTCCGGACAAGGCTTTGCAACTGAATGCAGCTCGATGGAATGAAAGTGATGCATTGTGTAGTTATCTTTCAAGTGTATGAGCCAAGAAACTGTATGGTATGTCACAATTTACTGGGAACAGTTATCCACATTAAAACCTCACAGTGCACAACAACTTAATCGGCAAACTTCTTTGCTCACATTCAATGTTACATTCCTGGTTAAAAATAATATTTCCATTTGGTAGAACATTTGCATTTGTTAGTGTTCATAATGTACACCTACAATTTGGACCAACGACCCTTTGAATTGTTAGAAATTAGTCATACATAGTCTACAGTGAAATATACACTAGGGCAATAAGAATTACCTTCTTCACCCAATCAGCGAGGTATTTTGCCAGCTAAAAGCAAAACTTACACCAAATGTTTCATTATGATAAAGCAATGTTCATGATCAGTCATTAGGTGCAAGTGTAGAACATACAGTGTCCATGTAGGACCACACGATTTCGTAAGCTCCTTTAAGACATTTGTAAAGTGAATTAACTCAATTATTTTGTACCATTCTTCAGTCCATCTGTAAGAACAGATTGTATTCCTTTGGCCGCTGTACTGGAACCGTATTGGTGCAGGTGGCACTAAGAGCTCTAATACAAAGTCTTGTAGAATCAATTGGTTTCATAAACAGGAAACTATGGCAACAGGAAAATTTTTCTTCAAGCTAGCAAGCTACTTTTGAGTGAGCTAGCAGACCTTATTTAGGTAAGAACAGTAATCAATATTACAAGCCAGCTACACAGAACGCTAAAGTTAAACTTGGGCTCATTAGCTAACTGCCAGAAAACGCTCCCCTCGTCTACAAGCAGAACCACCAGTGGAGGACCTCCAGGAGCGTCGGGATCACGTCCATGCAAAGCTTTCAGGAGCGGAAGGGCAGCCGTGTCGAGAGGAGGGGGGCTCACAGCCGTCTCCTGACCCACACCTCCCTCCCTCAGCAGTACACGGACCAGTAGATGAGGTTGAAGAAGATGTAGGAGCCGGGGAAGATCATGCGGGAGAACTTGTCGATGGTGTGCGTGTTCTGCATGATGCTCAGGGCACGCAGACTCCTCTTCTTCTTGATGCTGGTGGACTCGCTGCTGACGGACAGGTGCACCACCATCTCTTCGGGCACCTCCTCGGGCACCTCCTCGGGCACCTCCTCGGGCGCCATGGGGTCCTTGGTGTAGCCGGCCAGGCTGTTGGTGTCAGCCTCGCTGTAGCTGCCGTCCAGCATGGTCATGCTGCGTGTGCCCGACATCCCGCAGGCGCATGGAAGGGACTGCAGAGGGAGCAGGAGAGCAGGTCAGGTCAGTGGTGGGCCCCGGTGGTAGTCCAGGGTACAGCATGTACAACACTCGTTCATGCCAACTCAGGTTTATGCAAACAGGCCCACAGGTCACAAGCCTCTTCACCAGTCGCTATTAATACAAATAGAGTTCAACCTACTTAGATTTCACTCGGAAAGTCAGGATTGGCAAGCTCTGCCTGCCTAAACTGGTGTTAAACAGCACTACGACTGTGATAAAGATGTTTGTCAGTTGAGATGGTGTTAGTTTCACACAGTAACATGTGTGACATCACACAGTAACATGTGACCTCACACAGTAACATCTGTGACATTACACAGTAACAGCTCATGTGTGACATCACACAGTAACATGTGTGACATCACACAGTAAGACATCATGTGTGACATCAGCGTGTCAACATCCATTTACATACAGAATAGATATCAACCAGTTACCAGCACCACAGAGCCGAAACACACTTGAATACATCTCTTTTCACAATTCACAAGGACGGGTTGTGTTAGCACAAATGTAACCAATTAATCATTTAGAATTAAATAAACTTTTAATTCATCCAAAAAATAACCCAAATGTAGAAATGTGGTTTTGTTCTCATCTGGTGCTTCTTTGTGCAGTGGCATTGTTGGAGGTCACAGCAGTGACTGTCCCTGAAAGTCTTTTCACAAATGTCTTGTGGCTTTGTGTGAGTTCTGACAAAGAACATATCCTCAAACAAGGCCTCAAACACGTTACAACCAGTCCCACTTCCTGAGTTAGCAAGGGTCTCAAAACAGGCAATGACCAACACACAGGAAGGGGAAGGGATATTTCTGAATGTTGTTATTCACATTCATCCTTTCTGTCTTTTGTAAGGTGAAGCCATCATTCCTGATGACACATTTTAGACATTTCAAATCTACTGTGAGATGAGAACACGGCTTAAAAAAGGACCAATGAATGAATACGACCACCAGGACCTCTAGTGTGGTACGCTGTAATAATTAAACAAAAATTAGTAGTAGGACATTTAAAAATATTTATTTCTTTATCAGCAACATCCACTTATGTACTATGCAGCATTACTTGGGGTTATGCCAGTGGTTTTATTAATTTGATTTAGAATAATAATACCATACTTTTTTCTTGTGTGTGTGCATGTGTGTGTGTGTGGTTGTGTGTGTGTGTGGTTGTGTGTGTGTGCGTGCAGGCGCGCGCACGTGTGCGTCCGTGCGTGTGTGCCAGCACCTGAGAGCGTGCCCGCTCCCTCAGCCTGCGCTGCCGGCGGTCCTGCAGGGTGGACAGGTAGTTGACGGCAGCGTACTCCAGCACAGAGAGGAAGACGAAGACGAAGCTGACCCACAGGTAGACGTCCACCGCCTTGATGTAGGAGACCCTCGGCATGGACGCGTTGACGCCCGTGATGATGGTAGACATGGTCAGCACCGTGGTGATGCCTGGGTACAGACGCTGGTGATGCACCAGGGTGCTACGTGCTAGCTAGGTTAGCTTGTTAATATGAACCAATGAACCATGGTGCTACGTGCTAGCTAGGTTAGCTTGTTAATATGAACAATGGTGCTACGTGCTAGCTAGGTTAGCTTGTTGTTATGAACTATGGTGCTACGTGCTAGCTAGGTTAGCTTGTTAATATGAACAATGGTGCTACGTGCTAGCTAGGTTAGCTTGTTGTTATGAACCATGATGCTATGTGCTAGCTACATGTTAGCTTGTTGATATGAACCATGTGATGGGAGAAAACAGCCTTACCCAGGGAGACCCCCAAAGAGAGAGAGAGAGAGAGAGAGAGAGAGAGAGAGAGAGAGCAGCCTCACCTAGGGAGACGCGGGCCGGCACGGCCCTGCGGTCGATCCAGAAGGACACCCATGACAGCATCACCATGAGGGTGGCGGGGAAGTATGTCTGCAGCAGGAAGAAGAAGATGTGCCGCCGCAGGGTGAAGTTGATGTACAGGCGGTTGTACCAGCCTGGAAGCCATAGCAACGACACAGAAACAAACCAGCGAGTGAATTCGCTCTGTTGAGCCTTTCTGAACCAACAGAGCAGGTGGACACACTTGTTGGGGCAGCTAGAGGAGGAGCTGAAACACACCTGAACATAAGGGTCAGCATGACGTCACACCTGAACATAAGGGTCAGCGTGATGTCACACCTGAACATAAGGGTCAGCGTGACGTCACACCTGAACATAAGGGTCAGCGTGACGTCACACCTGAACATAAGGGTCAGCGTGATGTCACACCTGAACATAAGGGTCAGCGTGACGTCACACCTGAACATAAGGGTCAGCATGATGTCACACTTGAACATAAGGGTCAGCGTGACGTCACACCTGAACATAAGGGTCAGCGTGACGTCAAAAAACAAAAACATAGATAATTAATAACAACAACCAAACCTCTCTCTAAAACTAGGATGATGCATCATTTCTTAACAACATGCTATCGCCCACTAATAATAAACAAGAAAAGCAGCAACAATATAAAAGAAGCACTATTTATATAAAAAACACTGACAAGTAAATAGACCTTCTTCCATTAATTTAGTTCCTACATTTTTAGGTCAGATTGTAAACATGTACAAGCTAGCATAGCACAGCTAATGTGTACAAGCTAACATAGCACAGCTAGCATGTACCTGTGCTGCTGTAGAAGGCCAGGCGGGAGGTGGTGTGGAACTTCTGGATGAGGAACTGAGACAGGGAAATGTTGTCGTCTGTGCTCAGGGAGTCGTCGCCGCTCTTCCAGTACAGCATGAGGTCCTCGTCCGTATAGGCGTCTGGAAAACACCAGCCAGTTAGGGAGGGGGCGGGGCTAGTGCTCTGGAAACCAGCCAGTCAGAGGAGGGGGACCTCTACCTGCGCCCTGTAACTAAATGACCTGATGTAATAGATGGTTGTTCAGCCCTTCCCAGTTGAGTTCACCTAAACTACCAGGTGGTGTGGAGTGTTCTTGTGGTGGTAAGAAATAGGCTTTAGGCTTCATTCCCAGATCTTCTCATTCCGGGAACATAACAGAATGATATGTTGGTGGTAGACATGTCACATGAAAGTCGTGTTATTGTGTCAAAAGTTAGCCAATCTAAGCCGTAGACAAAGTCTACGTGCTTAACAATGAGTTGATATCATCAGACTAATACAACATTACATATTTTAATTGACAACATGCAAGATTAAAGCCCTGGATGAGTTACTTGCTCATTTCCAATAATAGTGTAATTATCCCTGACAGTTTTGACAAACCGTGTTCCCAGAGTGTATCCTTGTCTGAGCGTCCATTAGAAGGTAACATGACTAGTGTCTCTCACATGCACCCACTCACAGCTCTCAAGCTCCAGGGAGCAGCTCTGGGAATCAAGGGGGAAGCGGCTGAAGTCCATGTTACAGGCTGCGGTCACTGTCACCCTGGGCAACAAGAAACAACAAGACTCATATGTAGACTGTGAAACAAGACTCATATGTAGACTGTGAATCAAGACTCATATGGAGACTGAAACAAGACTCATATGGAGACTAAAACAAGACTCATATGTAGACTGAATCAAGACTCATATGGAGACTGAAACAAGACTCATATGGAGACTGAATCAAGACTCATATGGAGACTGAAACAAGACTCATAT
>JAODUH010005045.1:0-10353 GCA_027564835.1 Typhlichthys subterraneus | reverse complement strand
TTTGATGTACCGGGCGGGCCGGGTAGAATGTCTCAAAGGGCCGCATCCGGCCCCCGGGCCTGACTTTGCCCAGGCCTCTTCTAGAGACTTGAGTTTGTTCCTCTCATAATACAAGTCTGCAAAAACACTGCATTTCAAAGTAATTTCTCTCAGTGTCGGTACTGATAGTTGTCTTTTAAATAATTGACAGGTGATTATAGCCTGGCTCTGTCCAACTCTTGTCTCAGATCAATTTATTTCACTGAGATTATAGTCTGGAAACCCTGTTAGCATTAACGTTTTCACAGCCACCCTGATGGCAGTCCAATCAGGGTGGGTTAGTGAGAAGACGTTGAAGTCAAGCGTTTCTAAATGGTGGTTGAGCTAGAGTCAATCAAAACACTGATTTGTTCAACGTGATCCAATAGTTTCAAAATGAACCAGAGGTGGAGGTGACTGTTAACACTCCCCAATGGAGCATGGTCAGACTATCACCAAGTGGATATTAGGTCTGGTTACACCAGACTGTGATTGGACCTCCTTCAGCTAATCAGAATAATGGAAAACAAGACATGTGGGAATTATTGTTCCCCACATACAGTACATATGTCACAGCCCAGCACCATGAACTGAACTACCTGGGCGCTGATTAGGCGATATTGGTTTTGAAATGAGAATATCCAGACATTTGTAGATGGTCACAGCAGATTTGACTCTGACCTATTCATTGTGACCCATAGTGTTTTTTCTAGGTTAAATTTAGAGCCAAGGTCTAAAATGTAAACAACATGATATTTATGTTTTTTGTAATTTGTTTATCAGTTCAGTAAACAGTACTTGGTGCTAGTAATTGCTGAGTCATCTTGTGTGCATCTTGTGCTTAATTTGACACTATCTGAATTTCTATGCATCTCATGCCTAAATGTCTCACTTGGTCACAAACAAAAGATGGTGCTTAATTTACATGTATTGCCCATTTCAACCACACCCAGCAGTTGTAGTGTATAGACCGACTGGCTGTCAGCATATTTCTATGTCATTGTATTCCCCGATACCCAGCTGTGTTTGCAGGTAGGCAGCTAGAGGCTGTTGGTCTAAATGGACACAACCAAATTAACACTTACCTATGGGGGTGGCACCCCTTATTTATCTTCTCTGTGCTGTCCTGTAACTAAAGCTACAGACCTTCCTTGTGAAAGCAAACGTTTTTCCCTTGATGCACACCTTTGTATTATTAAAGCCTGATTTCCTGATTCAACGCTTCAACATCGACTGGTCTATGTTTTTATGATTTTATGAAATTATTACTATCAGTTGCAATGCTAGTCATCTCTTCTGTATTTAGCCACAGGTTCTCATCTACATCCCATGGAATGTCATCTTGGGTAATACATTTACTGTAGGAAATTATCTTTTGGCATGCCTGATCCATCCCTGGCAATAGGATACAATGAGAAGCAGCTGTGGTTGGTCTAAACTGTATAAACCATGTTAGATTTGCACAGTATTTCTATCAGATATTATGCATTTGCGATCATTTTGTATTTGGTGGTATGTTAGGGTTTTAAATTGAAGTTTAACAGTTTTGAAAAGAGTATGTAAATATGCTAATTGGCCTGTACGTATGCTACATAATTTGGTTGTGGCTATGTCTGAGAGAAAATACAAATTTAATTTGAAAGATGATTTGCCTACATCCAGAGGGCAGTACAGACTATTTCTGACCCCCACCTGCTCCTTACACTTGTCTGCATGTAAAGCACTTTGGATGAAAGTGTTTGCTAAATGACTCAATTGTAATTGTTACAGGACAAATGCAAGACATTACTTCAGCTATGAAGGTAGCTGTCAAGTAGGGCACTCACACATCAGGACATCTGGTAACCACGGTGATTAGCCCACTGGTGTAGTGACAGACAGAGCTGTCCTGCATCTTGTCTCTCAACGCTCTGTCCCTTTGGATGAAGCGCAAACCTGATGATGCAATGTGGTCCCTTGTTCACCCCCCCGCCCCCCCCCCACTGGCCTGTGTGTGTATGTTTACATCTGCATACGTGTGTGTGTGTGTGGGTGCGTGTGTGCGTGCGTGTGTGTGTGTGTGTGTGTGTACATTGTATGTGTTTGACTCCTGTGACTTTGCTTATGACTATTGTGTGTCTACCTGCTGTTACTCTATGTGTAAATGTGTGTGTGTGTGTGTGTTGTTTGGGGACTTGTGCATATTACCTGTGTGTGTGTGTGTGTGTGTGTGCGTGCGTGTTTGTGAGTGCGTGTGTGTGTGTGTGTGTGCGCTGTGTGTGTTATAATATAGAGTGATAAATTGTCAGCTCAGAGGAAACACTGGATTCCGGTTCAGCTCCTGTTTCTGTGAGAAACCTCACTAAAGAAAGCAGACATAAATAACAGCTGCCACTATACTGCACACTGTGTGTGTGTGTGTGTGTGTGTGTGTGTGCGTGTGTGTGTGTGTGTGTGTGTGGGCGCATGCTTGCGTTTGTGTTTATGGTTCTGCCCACATGTGATCCTGACAGGACAAAGAAAACACACACACTCACACACACATGCATTGTCCTAAGCTTGTGTGACGTGGTCCTCTGAGAGACAATGTGAAATATATGTGTGTTTGTGCATTGATAAACCTAAACACCCAGGCCTTTGTTGTGTCCTTCCTCTTAGCACAGTTCAGCCTATCTTGTACTTCCCACATGGCCTCTGGTAAGCAGTTGTTCCTTAAGGACCCAAGCCATTAAAGAAACAGGCCCTTTAGCACTGAAGCCCAGGAGCCACCCTGGGTGATTCCTGCTTTAGATCTATATTCAGAAACAGTTCACCTCATAATGGAACAATGCTGTATAAACCATATGCTGTGCGTTATGCTAAAGTATCCTAAATAGAATTAAAACTAAACTCAGATTTGAGATTCATGTTTCTCATAAATAGAGACACGTGTCTTTGGCCAACTGGCCATTACCATACGCATTAAGAGAGAGAGAGAGAGAGAGAGAGAGAGAGAGAGAGAGAGAGAGAGAGAGAGAGAGAGAGAGAGATTTGGTGATTTTCAAGCAAGGGTCAAATGCCCAGCGGAATCTCAAGAGCAAGGTGCCCTTTTGGGTGTGGGGTTTTCAAATACATGTTTAGTGCATCCCAGTACATTTGTCTGTGATGTTTATGCTGAATACTTAAATGTTATGCTGTTACTGTAAAATCTTTCTTTTATACTTACTGTAATACCATTCACAAGCTAAAGAACTTGGTGTTGGGGTCAGGGGTCAAAATGCTGCATGGACCCCTGCACATTCAGTGGGCACCAAGTGTCTGAAACAAAGCCAAATATTCAGTACAATGTACAGCATTCTATCCAGAGCATCTTACAATAACTACAACATTCTGTTAATTATTTCAGCAGCATGTCATTGGGGTTGGGATAATACATTTTACAACATGCAGCACATGACCTATTACCAGCAACGTCATAAGAAAAGCGAGAAAGAGAGAGCGTGACAGTGGGAGAAAGGAAATAGAAATGAAAGGCCCAAGTGGAAAAATAATAACAGAACAGTAGTGAAAGAAAAAGCAAGTATGGAGTCACTCAGGACCACAGATGTGGAGTCATCTTGTCTATTTCCTCTCCCTTCATTCTTTCTCCTCCATGGATCCTGTGCTATCACCAATCTCTTGTTTCCCTCCCTTAAACCTTACTTTCCTTCTCCCTCTCTATGTCCTGCCCTCTCGCCTCTCATCTCTCCCCCCTCTGTTTCCACCCTTCTCTACCGCTCTCTCGCTCCAATTCTCTCTCTCCCTCCTTCGCTCTGGCTAGCGGTGTTATTAACACCTATTGACGCAGGACAGGGTACCAGCCTGCTGAACAAACTGATGATCTAACTGCCACAGCTGCTGTTGCTGTGGAACTGTGTGTGTGTGTGTGTGTGTTCATGAAACATAATACACCTTCCGGAGGCCATGTAAAACAGTACATAACAAGTGACACCTTAACTGAAAGCAGACTGCTTATTCTGCGTTATTAATAGGTTTTCTTCAAATGTGGCTATAGCCTATTCTATTATTTTGTATTATATTCTACTCTATTCTATTGAGTGAGGTTGTTGACAGGCATTGTTCATTGTCTGGCAGGGAGTAATTCATACAAATTTCAAAGCCTCTGGAAACCCATATGTATATTTTTGATTCATTGGGTTAATGATTAAATTACCAAACTACTGCTATGACTATACAGTAGCTGTCTGTACTGTATACGCTATACAACATTTATTAAATGTACTAAAATGACATACATCAAATTTCTTAAAAAATTATTATAATTTGTTATTGGAGATGCAGTAAATATTGTAGCACTCTGTTCAAATATAAAATAAAGTAATGTTTTCTCGAAACAAAATTGAATATCGTTTTACTGAATTGTTATACCGAAAACACATTTTTAAACTTAAAAAAGAAACGTTGCAAAAACTCATATGTCAGCAGTCTGCAAGAAAACATGAATACTTGAGTGAGTGATCGTGAGCTTTAACAAGGCTACAAGTGTTCAGGTCATGTACACTGCTTCCTAGAAACATGAATAAAATCACAACATTTGCCAGTTCAAGCGCTGTGGTCCTGGATCCATCTGAATTAGTATTCCTAGTTATTCATAGAAACATACATCCCTACAGGCTGGTATTGTATCCTATGTGAACACCTAGCAAATGAAGACAGCAGAAACTCTAGCTGGCTCATGCATGGGTAACAGACAAGTAGAGACAGAGATGGACCAATGGGCTTGGCCAGACTTCAACTGTATAATGAGAGAGTGAGAGAATGAGAGAGATACACAGAGAATGCATGTGAACTGTGAGAAAATGGAACAAACAACAAGGCCCAAATACATTATGGAGGGAGAGAAAAGGAGATGGAAAGAGTGAAAGGATGTATTGGGTGGTGAGGTATGAATAATAGGGTAGAGAAAGACACGAGAGCGAGAGAGAGAGAGAGAGAGAGAGAGAGAGAGAGAGAGAGATTGTGGGAGAGAGAGAGAGAGGGGGGGAGAGAGAGAGAGAGGGAGAGAGAGAGAGAGAGGGGGGGAGAGAGAGAGAGAGAGGGAGAGAGAGGAAGAGAGAGAGCAACAGATAATGGGTAACAATTGATGGGTGAAGGTAAAGACAAAATGAAAGACATGTGAGGTGTAGTTGAACTGAACAGATATTTAACACCGTGGCCTTGATGAGGTTAAAAACATGAGGCGTGAAAATACATGTCTAAGGTTCTGTGGTTCCTGGAAGGGAAGTGTGTGACTGTGTGTATGTTTGTATGTGTGTGTGCACATGTATGTAACACTTTAACATGCTTATCTGTGGACGTGTGGGCAAACAAGCGTATGGATATGGATGTGTGTGTGTTTACATGTCTAATCATGCCTTAATGTGTGTGTGTGTGTGTTTATAGCCCCCTGCTGCAGGTTCTGTGCCATCAGGCCCCTCTGGCTCAGCTATGCAGGCATTAAGCCAAGGTACACTTTAATGTATATCTAAACTGACGTGGGCAGTCAACCTTGATATCTTTTTCATAACATTATGGCACATCATCATTCACAAAAAACTTAATTTATTTAGAATAAAATGACATTTTGGAGATCTCTTTTGTCTTCTCCAATGGTTACCGTGTCAGTTTATGTGAGTGTTTATTTATGTTGGACAAGATTCCATATTTAAGGAAATGTAATGCTCTTAATGCCTTTAAAGAAACTGTAAAAAGAACAAGATCCGAGAGTGTGATTGTATATTTTATATATACAGTATATATAGGGTCGGTAACATTGTCACTTTTAAACATACTGTAAGTAACCCTTTTTATTGTATATTTACAATGCCTTGTATGTGACATGCGATTCTAAAAATTGTCCGTAGTTATGTTAATTTCCATCTGTTTTCTTATTGGTCTTGGGCGATGAGCGTTAAATTAATGACAAAAAGGGCTACCTTTTATTTATTTTGTGTATTCATTTTCATTTTGGATTGAGTTTCTTTTCATAAGCCCCTTGCCCCTTGGAGTTTATAAAACTAAACCAAGAAGGGGTAATATGATCCCATGTTACTTGGCAGCAGCTTGCCAGGTAAAGCGTATAAGTCTTCATTAGCCAGCTTGGAGGCAGGGTGACAGATGACTGTCAGAGTGGGTAGAGAACCACTGGGAGAAAATGTGAGTCATTCACAAGGGGCCACTTGTACAAGTGCACATATATGTGTACGGTTTACATGCTAGCACACACCCAAGCGCATATTGTCAGCATGAGCACACAATATTTATGGTTCATCGCTCTCTCTCTCTCTCTCACACACACACACACACGCACACACACACACACACACACACACACGCATACACTAGGTTTGTTCAGTATTTCCTGAATGAGTGCAGGTCATGCCTAGGTGGGGAAACTGTGACATGTCATAGACGCCCCTGATTATACCACGGGAGCACCGCCAAGACCAACACACACACACACACACACTAAAGGACTCTCGGGAACCCCCTAAAAACAAATGTGTGGGGTTTAACAACAAAGGGTTCTGAGCGGGCGAACACTGTAACCATGGTCATTACTATGCAGAGGGAAAAGAAAACCTTGCAGTTTTGCTAAGTCGCCCGAATGGTGCCGCAAATAGGAAAGAATTGAAAGCTTCAACTACATGTTGTTAGCAACAAAGGATATACTCTGTTTACAGTTCACTAAGCTGACATCTCAAACCAGAATGATTGTGTTTTGGTAACGTTATATTGCTGCAGATCCTAACAAAAAAAACAAAAAAAAACAAATGTACCGTACATGTGATCAGATGTTGGAGGCACACACACCGAATGGTAACCTCATTTAAAGGATGAAGAACATGGTTGAGGTGTAAGTGAGCCTAACCCCGTCACTTCCTAGATTGTTGAACGGCCGATTTGAGTCAGGCTGTAAAGATGCCACATTCACATGTTATTGTCTAAATATGAATTTGTCCTTTATAGCCTGCAAGCTAATGGATACTATTTTCCAGAGCTGTACAGTATGGGCAGCTTTCATGTCCTAATGAATAAGTATAAGTAAGCCATATATATATAGTAAAAGTCAGTGAGGCTTAGCCCTGGGAAAGTGGGAAGAATTACAGGAGAAAAGGAAGGATGCATAGGAGAGGGGAAAAGGATGAAAAAGTAAGGGATAAAGAAACAAGGGTTAAACCACTGACAGGCCAGCAGGTTGACCAGTCCAGCACTGTATTGCTTTTGTTGGTGTTGGCAGTGCATTTGGGTACACTCACACACACTCTCCCAGAGGTGACCTCACTTCTGTAAAGTTTGTGCTAACATATAATCACCCCCTGAATGGCCAGGAACTGCTTTATAGACACACAAACACACGCACACACACACACACACGCACACGCACGCACACACACACAGTCATTAGCATTCATGTACACACACACAAACATATATTAGAATTTATGGGCACAAATACACAAATGCAGTGGCATGTGCACATATAAAAATACATTTTCACTAGTCTACTCCTCACACACACACACACACACACATGCACACACGCACACACACACACACACACGCACACACACACACACACAGACACACCCCAGAGCACTCACACTAAAACTGGCCACTTAAAGTTTAAACCCCTGAAAAAGAGAGCCAAACCACAGTAGTAACCACAAACACAACCACCAAAGTAAAAAACTTAAACAATTATATCATATTAATCTCTGGCCAAACATTATTTTTAGATATTTTAATATTACAAGATACAGTAGGGACTCTACATGAACAAAGGCTCAGTTCAGTGATAATCGTACAGACAAATACTGTACGTGCTCCTGTCCAACTCATTGTAGAACAACAGTCAAAAATACATCTTGTCATCTCAGATGTTTTGATTAAACAGCAAGGGGAGCTGTTTCCTCATTTACTTCCTGGTGTTCTTTTATTGGTTCAAAAACAAAATTTCGTACTAAACTTCACACACTCAATCTCACACAACTTCTCACACAATCATGCTTTGGGACTTTACTAATCGAGACTGTATATGTGTGTGTGTGTGTGTGTGTGTGTGTGAGTACTGTGCACATGCGTGTCTTACTGTATGGTGAGTGGACATGTATGGTGATAGTGTATGCATTACTTACATGTGTTCGTGTTTGTGTGGGTGGTTGTGCATGTATGGTGTTAACATCCTTGCAGCGGTTCACACATATGTGTGTTTTGTTAGTTGGTGTGTTTTATCACCGCAGCATGATTTTCAAGCAAAGGTCCCATCACTCTTAACACATGACAGTGCTAGCGTTGTCCATGTTCTTAGACATACAGCTAACAGCAGTTTAATTGCTAGCATTAGCACCAACACATTACTACTGTAAGGATCCATGCGAAAAAGTAGTATACTTTAGTATATTAGAAATATAAATCAAGTTTGCTAAGTATATAAATAGTATACTATTATGTATATGTCTTAATTTAATGTATATTAAATGTACACTTTTTCAAAAATCTAATTAAAATAAGTAGATTTAAAGTGTGCTTTAAAAAAGTGTACTACTTTCAAGTAAAACGAATCACACTTTTAGTACACTTTATTTAAGTGTACTTTAATGACTTTTAACTTAAGTTGTATTTAAATATACTTATAAAAAATACACTTTATTATAAGTGTATTGTAAGTTCTAATATAGTGTACTAAAAAAACTTAAAATACATTTAAAGTTGTTTTTAAAAGTAATTTGTAATGTAATAAAGGTGCACTTTAAGTATATTATATTTCTAATTATAATACATTTAAAGTTTATTTTATATGGACTGATAACATTATAAAAGTGTACTTAAAGTATACTTTTAGCAGACTCTAATACATTTGTTGGGTTTAAAGGCACTGGCAGCATAATTAAAGTGTGCTTCAAGTGCATTATCTAACAAACTATAATATATTTAAAGTTACCTATAAAGCAAATGGAAATATAATAAAAGTGTACTTACAATATATTATATTACCACTTTTAATAAATTAATAGTTTGTATCAAAGACATTTTTGTATAAAAAAATTTACTTCAAGTGCAATTTAAGTATTCTAATATAAGTATACTATAGTGCACTTACAGTGTACTAAACGAGTCTCAAATTAACAAACTAAGTGTATTTTCAGTACACTTAATTTGTACGGTAGTATTTAAATGTATTTAAGTGCAATAAATACACTTAAAGTATAACAAATTTAACACACTTTCTAAAAAGCATGCTTAAAAAAAGTATAATGTAAGTATACTTTTTTTTTTTCGAATGGGTTGAGCATTTTCAACTTCTTACATTGTCCAGTAGCATCCTACCATCCACCCATCCATCCCTGACTCTCTCACACTTTAGCAAACACCCTCTTTCTCCATTCAGACCTGTTCACACTCTCTTAGCAAGGGTCTCTCACACAGACACACGTGCACACACCTGCACGTACAAGCGCACACACAGCACATGCACACACCTGGGGGTTTGCTGTATGTTAGCACAAGTGTGTGTTAGCATTAATAACCAGGAGAACCGCCATGCCCCTCTAATGAGGGCTTCAGCAGTTAACACTTTGGAAAATAAACACACACACACGTGCACACACACACACGCACGCATGCACACGCACGCACACACGCAAACACACACACACACACACACCCACACACACACACACACACTCTCTATTGGAGTGAAAGGGTCAGTCTGATGTAATGAGGTATGGTGAATATGGCTCCTGGGTGACTGACGTCAGTGACGGCTCTTACTGTAAATGAACTCTAACAGCAACAACAAGACATGCAGGACTGACAAACACGCACGCAGGCAAGAACACACGCACATGCACACACACACCCACACGCACACACACAGACACACACACACACACACATGCACACACACCCACACACACCCACACACACACACACACATACACGCGTACATGCACACACACACACACACACACACACACACACACGCACACACACCTTGAGCATATACACACATCTTGAGCAAAGACACAGATAGGCCCAAGTGTGTGTGCTTGTGTGTGTCAGTAACAGCCATCCATGTGACATTAAGTTGTCTCTCAATTTGATTCCGTTTCCCACTATTCTCACATTTATTCAGTTCGTACAATCACGTTTCAAATGGAAAACACCATGCTGTGTCCAGAATGTTGTGGTTTATGACAAACCTCTATTTCTATGGAGGCTGAAACAACATATTTGATGCCAAATGAGCCGTGTGTGATATTACACTGAGGTAAGTAAGCTATAGAAACATGGGTTTAACTAAAGTTCAGTATTGCTTTAATCTAACACCCCCCC
>JAODUH010005044.1:0-10353 GCA_027564835.1 Typhlichthys subterraneus | reverse complement strand
TAGCCTTTGCTTTGTGTTTTCAGTGTGTGGTGGGCAGAGCTTCTGACGGAAGCAAGAGGTTATTTTGTTTTGATCGATGAGCTTTCTCTAGAATAATTTAGATACCTTTAATTTATCTAGGCTATTGAATGGGTCACCAAAACATTTGCCCTCCCTAATTTTCTGAGCAGGAGCCGTCACTGCTACTATTAACTTAAGATACCTACAGCACACACTCCCTCTCATGTTTCTCCAGTACCGATAGCAGTACCGATAAGGTACGGAGCTTATAGGTACTCAGTTCTTATCGAGTTTCAGTAACCATCCCTACGCACCACAAAACATTATTCCTGCCATGGCAATTCATGTTAGATGTGGTGGCGGTGCTTTTGTGTATTAGTTTTGATGTTGAGTTCAAATGATCCATCATTCTCCAATATTGCTTACCCACCTTTAAATAATGGTCAAAAGTTAACATAACTTAAGATGACCCAAATTAAGGGTCAGCTTTTATTACTTTTAATGTTTCTCTCTCGGGGAAAATACCACTTTAAATTTGTGCTGTGGAACTTAGCTATTTTACTTTGTTTTGTGAACATAACACAAATAATAAGGACATTTGTAGATTATTTATTTGTTGTAATGTAATGCATCGGCAATAAATCTTCTACCACTGGAAAGCCTGACTTTTCCCCTTTTAAATGTTGCCACATATGTAAGGATGCATTTGTGGGATGAGCAGCAGATCTTGCTCTGGGTTGCATTCATGAAAAATGTGACAAATCTCTGACGCCAAACAGTTGACTCTTGTTTGGTGTTTTTTTATGGATTGGATGATTGAAGTTAACAAACAGGAACGTCAGTAGTGTGTGGAAGAACCATACACAACAGCCTGGCACCACCTCAAGCTGGTCAACAGCCTGATCACACTGCTGTGGGATAGCAAGTCAGGCAAGGTGGTTGTGTTGGATGTGCTTGAGCAGCAAACCCAAGCCCAAGCTGATCCAAGTGTTCACAAATGTCCTTACTTTTTGTGCATAGTTTAGTTGCTGTTTATTCTATTGCACTAGCTAATGCAGAAAAGACAATCCTCCTCCTCACATGAGGAAAAAATAAACCTCCTAAATATTTTATCTCTCTTTGTAGGTGTAAACTGAGTATCTCAGGCCCGGATCATGGCTGTGGATTACAAGTACAATAAAACACTATCCATACAGCCTACTGACCACGCATTATAAATATTAAATATCTTAACAGACATTGTAGTACTGTTTATTTATTTATAAGCAAGCTGGCTCAATTCGCCAAGAGTTATTCATATTATAATTTACAGTGCTACTTTTCCTCCATCTAGGCTCTCTCTCTCTCTCTCATATATTCATTTTGTGATTTGCCTCTTTGTTGGCGTGAATCAATTCTGCCTTGCCGCCGTGGCGCTAAGGTGTCATCTAGCAAAAGCCTATGGAAGCAGATTGGGCAAGCAGGAAATGTGAAGTTAAGCAGAGGACAGAAAAGAATACCTGGATAGTCTTGTGTCACCCTCCCCAGCAAATATAAAGCAGCGTTGCTCACACCATGGCTACATTATGCTTCCATTTCCTCCCTTGTAAACACCAGAATCATGTTCCTGGCACTTTGATCTGCTTGACTGTCTGGTTAACTCTTTACGAAGACGCTATGGGATCTGGTTGATGTCTTGACCAGTTAATCGGTTTGTCAATGATTTGTTGGTGAGACATAGCTGAATGGCAGTTTAGCTAATGTCCCTGTGGAGCAATATGTCCAACATCAGTTGGACTTGCTAGTGCAAGGTACACTTTGATTTTGCTATGGTCATTAGAAGTCCTGTCTTTAAATGCATCACATGCTTTTACACAATCTGTACAACAATAGCAGCATAATCAATTTGTATGTCTGCATGTAAAAAACTAAAAAAATATCTAAAATTATTATTATTATTAAAAGTAAGCAAACTTAATTACTCAACATATTAGGCCTACCTAAGTGTTTAGACAATTTTACTTTTGGATTCACAGTGAAACATTGTATTCTACACCAAGTGGCGCATAAATGTTGAACCTTTTGTGTGTGTGGAGCACTGCTAGGCTAACGCTAGTACTGTTAGCAAGCCAGCAGTTAGGCTATATTGCTGTTGTCACTTGTTTTTAATGAAAGTGAGAGACACACACACACACACACACACACTATACTTGCCAGGAATCCTGCAGTAAAAGATTCCATTGGTTTCCTTCTGCTGTGTTTGAATGTGATACTGTGTGTTAATGAATGCAATCTGCATAGAGTGTGCCCATATTTCATCATTCTTTCATTGTCTCTCATGCGCCCCCTCTTTTGCTGCATTCCACCCTGCTAGCTTTATTGGAAAGCCATAAAAAGCTCTCTCTCTCTCTTTCTCTCGTGGATATTAAATGTTCTGCTGGGGAAAAGAAAGGTCGGATGAGGAGGAAAGCAGAGGAGGACATTTATGTTCTCCTCAGCTCTGCATCACTCGCTGTGACCGGAAGGCATTAGTTATAGACAAATATAGACTCCTCTACCTCCCATTCTCCATTCCTCCCTCCTATGAGGTGTCGAGCATGAATTTTAACTGTTTGTATATAAGGTTTTTCTTTAAATAAACAAGTCATCATAGCACTGACAGCAAATGCTCTCTCGATCTCTCTCACTCACTCACTCTATGGGTGGGGGCTTGAGGGGCATGTCACATGAAGACCTAATGTTCTAATCCGTAAATATAAAACATGGTGCGTCATTTGGCTAAACAACACAATAGAACAGAGGTCGGCAATTAAGTTTGGCCTCGGGCCAATTTTGTTGAACATACCATGCCAGAACTTACCCGTAATGTAAATTATAAAAATTGACCAACCACTTCAATAGATGCACTAGGCTATGTACAATATTATAATACTAGATCACTCTTGTTTGCTACTACCAGTAGTGTTTTTAAACACGCCAACCAACAGCATGGCTGTACAAAAGAGAGAGAAGTAATCAAAATGTGTGTATTTTGTGCAGCTTCCAAATTTGAAATGCCATACTTCAAACTATTTATTTACAAATCCAGTCCAGTTTGATAGCGGCATCCAGGCATTGCATATCCATCATCAGTCAGTAAGAATTACAAAAAATAAAAAAACATTTCACATTGTATCCAGTTAGAACTGAAACATGAAAAGTAATGGAGTTTTTGTAATGTCATCATCTTTTATTATTTTGAAAGTTGGTGTGCTATGGCTGACTACTTTAACTGTTTCTCTGCCTAGTTTTTTGACAGATAATGTGATTTTGAATTGGGTTTGCAGTGTTTTGATGGATGAGTTAGTGTATGTGTATAAGGTTTATTTGCATTTTGAAATGTGTAGTTAGTGTTTAATGAACAACATGATTTTGACAAGAACATTTTGTATTTGGCAAATTGTTTGAGGTAGGTGTGTTGCTTAAGTGTTAAGAGTTTCGAAAAGGTATCTTCAGTATAGGTAAGCAATTTTAGCGATTAGAAATAAAACTAAAGTTGTTTCGGGACTGGTAAAACATTTTCACATATTGTAAAATAGTATTTACTTGGTAAAAATGTTTTGCATCTTCTAAGTGTTACATGAGTTTGTAAAAATTATTTCCCATCTTGTAATTTCCCATCTTGTAAAGGCGTTACGGGAGTTGGTAAAAGTGTTTTGGATTTTGTAAAATTGTTTTCGCAACTTGTAAATGTGTTTCGATAATGTTTGTAATTTTGTCTTATAAAATGTGTAAACTCAACATATGCAGTGCATGTCATTGCATTAACATATTGAGAAAAAACAAATACTGTAATATAATACTAAAATGAATATTCCATGCCCCTTTTCACATGTTGACATATTTCATTGAGGTCTCAATGCAATGTAATGAAAATACCACAGATTATGTGGAATATCAACATAATATGTCCATTTTCACCCTGTTCTCAGATAACAGTCCAGTTTCAGAGACTGTTGCTTTAAATCCAATGAGCCACTGGTCACCCCGCCCCCTCTTCTGCTTAGTGTTCTTATGTAAGGCTATGGCTGCTTTGCAACCATATCGTTTTGAACCACAAGCCCTTTCTTATTTTTAAGGCATTAATATTGCAGATTAATTCTACCTCGCCATTCAGACTAAAGGATATGGGAGGCGGAATG
Source organism: Typhlichthys subterraneus (assembly GCA_027564835.1). Classification (NCBI taxonomy): domain Eukaryota; kingdom Metazoa; phylum Chordata; class Actinopteri; order Percopsiformes; family Amblyopsidae; genus Typhlichthys; species Typhlichthys subterraneus. The sequence continues at coordinate 6,193 of JAODUH010005044.1, read as the reverse complement.
GGGTTCATTTTTGTTCGCCTCAAAATTGGCACAGCAGCAGTGCATGGTCACACAACCCCAGGATAATGTCTAGGGAGAAGGGTGTGATATATTGATAACCAGCCATATGTATAACAAGCACATATTATTTTATTAATCAAGGTTAAGTTATACTATAACATGAAATCGAAGCCGTCCTTGCCCGCTAACCAACCATAGGTATGAACAAGCACGCATTATTCCATGAATGAAGGGTTAAAATAGCACAAAATCGCAGCCATACTTGCCCGCTAAAGGAGGATTAAGCAGATTAGGCTAGGCTACTAGCATGTTGGTTTAACGTAACACAATTAGTGATTATTCGGTAAAACAAGAAATAGTAGTCCACTTTGAAAGGCCCAGTACATCTCCAAGTGACATTGACACAACTAATTCCAAAAACACCTAGAAATATTTTGTTTTCATGGAATGGCTCCTGTAAAGACGGCACAGATTAAATAAATTTGACAAAAATGTACTGCCCTATACATGTTTTTATAAAACATTGCAGTCTTGTGAATGACGTAGATGAACTCCATTGTCGCAAAAAAAGTGACAGTGAATTCACGTCACATGCACCGCAGAGAGGGGCGGTGTCTGTGCCGTTTCGAGTTCTAAGACAGGATTCAAAGGAATGCCCGATGTAAATAAACTTTGTATGATTGGTGTCAATCACGGTGTCTTTAAAATGCCTTCTATGTTTGTTTTTCCCGGAGCCTGGCCCGAGTGGCATAAATAAGTCGGAGCCTGTTGGGCTCCGGCTCAAATGAAGGGCTCTAGTTAGATGTCCACCTTGTGTTCTTTTTTCCTCCCCCCGAACTATGGAGGAGGTACAGTGTAAGAACAGAAGTGATTTATTTACTACTCTTGGAAAGCGACCTCGTACATTTTATTGACATTACACTGGTTTTAAAAGTTTAGCTAATAATTGTAAGCTAATTACACATTTTAATAACACATTTTGTTATATTCACCAAATATCTCTGTGGTGCAGGGCACACACAGCAACATTATCATAGTCTTCGCAAGGCATTTCTAATGTGTGGGGACGAGCATCCTATGGCAGTGAAAAAATGAGTTCTAATTTAGCAAGGATTCTCGAGAATGACTTACCTTACCTTTAACTGAGGGGCCTTCATACATTCTCCAAAGAGTACATTATTTTGCTTTTACCCTGCTGTCAAATTTTAATTGTTGATTTGGAGTTTACAGTCCAACACCCCTGTCTATATCCATTTCCTGTCACTGTCAGGAAGTCATTGACTGACAGGACTACCCATGCCTAAATGCGGGGATTCTCAAAATGGGGGCCTGATAAGTGGTTATTTGAATACTGTTAATATTTAACTTTTTTCACTATTTAACTGTAGTTGTCTGGTTTTAGTTGTGGTCTTTCCGATTAAACTAATTTATCCTGGTCTTATGGAAATATATTTGACACTCTTCCCCCTTATCCCTCTCTCCTGCAGGTCCCCCTGTAAACGTCACTTGCAACATTTTTATTAACAGTTTTGGCTCCATTGCTGAAACTACAATGGTAAGTAAATGATCAGTTATACAGTGTAATACAGATTGATTTAGAAATGTTAATTCTGTAATGTTAACTATATACTGTAGTACGGAGGCCTACAAGTGCAACCATGATGCAATTTAAGAAAACATCAAGATTGAAACACATGCGCAGCATTTAGGAAACACGCTGCAAATGTCAAAACACAACCGACTGCCACAACACAAGCAAATCAGGAACCCGCTGAAGATCGCACAACACGCCCAAATACACACAGCACAACCAAATCACAAACGTTAGTTACAAGACATTCCAAATGCCCAAACAAACAGCACCACAAATCTTTCACCTGAATATGTTAGTGTATTTGGGATGTGTTATGACTCATTGCAGTGTGTTGTACGATCTGAATCTGTTCCTTGTCTTGTGCTGTGGTATTCAGTTATGTTGTGTTTCTGAAATACTTTGCATGCGTCTCAATCTTGATGTAGATGTTTTCCTATGTTTGCATGTGTTTTCAGAAAATGTTATAGCGTTTGAACTTGCCCGCCACTGTAATATAGACATCTGAGCATGTGTGCATTTGATGTTTCAAAATGTCTCTGCATCACTGTGCCCGTCTCCCATTTAACCATTTAAACAGACACATTTGAAGCAGTGGCTATCATTCTAGCTTAATTTACATAAAACCTTGCAGTAACAGCCGAGGCTCTCCAGAAAATCCATTAATGTCAAAATAAACAAATATCGTACTACATCATACTACATACTACACCCAAAGCCATAAAATCTTCCACAGTAGTGAGTGTGTGTGTGTTTGTGACCACAATCATTTCTGGACATTTCTCCCCATACACACACATACGCACACATGATCGCACACAGACACACACAAAGACACACACCTATGTGGCCATTATTGTAGCAAAACAAATGCGTGTGAGTAGTTGTGCAACTGTATCTCAATCTGTGTGTGCGTAATCAGATTTGTAAATGTGTATGTTCATCTGTAAATTCGAAACCGGAATTTAACAAAATTTTACATTTATAAATGTTTGGCTCAGTGGAGTGAATGTATGTTAATTTATCTGATACTTGCATATTGCCATTTACACCGCATTCCAAATGATTATGCAAATTGGAATTTAGTGACATAAACATTAAATATTTAGTTTTCAAATCAAGCTCATGGATGGTATTGTGTCTCCGGGCTCTTTGGATCACTGAAATCAATCTCAGACACCTGTGATAATTAGTTTGCCAGTTGAGCCCAATTAAAGGAAAACTTCTTAAGATGTTCCACATTATAGTGTAACACATTATTGAGCAGGCCACAGGTTTCGAGCAATATGGGAAAGAAAAGGATCTCTGCTGCGGAAAAGCGTCAAATAGTGCAATGCCTTGGACAAAGTATGAAAACATGAGATATTTCACGAAAACTTAAGCCTGATCATCGTACTCTAAAGAGATTTGTGGCTGATTCAGAGTACAGATGGGTTTGTGCATATAAAGGCATAACGAGGAAAGTTACTGCCAGACATATTCGGATTAAGAGAGTAGCTGCTAAACTTCCATTACAAAGCAGCAAACAGGTATTTGAAGCTGCAGTTGCCTCTGGAGTCCCGCAAACCTCAAGGTGTAGGATCCTCCAGAGGCTTGCAGTTGTGCATAAACCTACTATTCGGCCACCCCTTACCAATGCTCACAAGTAGAAATGGTTGCAGTGGGCACAAAAATACATGAAGACTAATTTTCAAACAGTCTTGTTTACTGATGAGTGCTGTGCAACCCTGCATGGTCCAGATGGATGGAGTAGTGGATGGTTGGTGGGTTGCCACCATGTCCCAATAAGGCTGCAACGTCAGCAAGGAGGTGGCAGAGTCATGTTTTGAGCCGGAATCATGGGGAGAGAGCTGGTAGGGCCCGTTATGAAGGTGTGAAAATGACCTCTGCAAAATATATAGAGTTTCTGACTGACCACTTTCTTCCATGGTACAAAAAGAACCATGCCTTCTGTAGCTAAATTATCTTCATGCATGACAATGCACCATATCATGCTGCAAAGAATACCTCTGTCATTGGCTGCTATGGGCATAAAAGGAGAGAAACTCATGGTGTGCCCCCCATCCTCCCCTGACCTCAACCCTATTGAGAACCTTTGGAGCATCTTCAAGCAAAAGATCTGAGGCAGTTCACATCAAAACAGCAGCTCTGGGAGGCTATTCTCAAAGAAATTCATGTAGAAACTCTCCATAAACTCACCAGTTCAATGAATGCAAGAATTGTGAAGGTGATATCAAAGAAGGGGTCCTATGTTAACGTGTAACTTGCCCTGTTAAGATGTGTTTGATTAAAATAGCTTTTGATTTCAGTAAATATGACCTCCTAAAAGTTCAACAAATTACCATTTTCAGTTCTTTACAATACAAATGTTTTGCAACTCTGTTAATAATTTGAATTGAATTTGAGTTTTTTATAAAACATTTAAAAAATACTGTTTTCATTGGGTGGTTTATTCAATGAAATATTAGTTATACCCTAACAGTTTATGACTTGAAAATTATACTGACTGTAATTTGCATAGACTATTTAAGAAAATCAGTGTAAAATATAATTTGCATAATAATTTTGAACCCAGTGTAGTAACAAATTAAGGACAAACTTTACAGAGTGGGAGAATAATATGGTTCACAGAGTCTCTTGATAAAGCTGGTGCATGTGATCAAAGAGTCAAAGACCTGAAGAACCATCCTGTGATTCTTTTTATTCCTGACTCCTGTCCATAGAATGTATTGGTAGTCACTTGAGTAACGAATGAAAGACTCATAGAGCCGGATCTTTTCGTTTGGTTGTTTGATTCAGTGTGGCAACATAATAGAGCTTCTAATTCTAATTTAAAAGTATGCAAAAATATTCAAAAGATTAAAAATGTTACAGAGTACAATGTGAAATATTATTAGTGTGTATCTAGAGATCTTGCTATTGCCTAGATCAGGGGTGCCCAATCCTAGTGAGATATTTAACTGCATGTTTTAGATGTCTCCCTGCTATAATGACCCATTCATTAGACTCAGGTGTGTTTGGCTCTCCAGGACTAGGATTGGGCACCCCTGGCCTAGATAGTCGCTTTTACAAACCTGCCGGTATAATATCAATCTGCCAATGGTGCAAGAGCGCCTGGATTTTTAAAGGGAATGGGATATGATTGGTTTATCTTATTGTATGCTACCCACAGAACACACCCATGAATAATGGAGAGTAAGTCTAATCCTTTTGAACCATGCGCCTGGTGCACCATCCACTTTTCTCCTGTTAAAATAACAAACGTGGATTTGAACATGCCCTAAATTCAATTTCCACCTTGCGCTTTAGCCTTTGCGCATAGTTAAAATAGGGCCCATTGACTTTTGCTGTCAGATAGTCATCCCACCCCACCCCTCCTGTTTCCATTGTTGATTAATGAAGCATGAAAACTATCCATTGTGTCATATAGAGCAAACCCCCAGTACGCAATGTGTGTGTGTGTGTGTGTGTGTGTGCGTGTGTGTGCGTGTGTGTGTGTGTGTGTTTGTACAAACAGACAATAAGTCCTTGGGGCTTTGGAGGCTTGCTTAGCACAGTGTAGGACAATGATGCAGGGCCGATGTCCAGGGCCTGTTACACTTGTAATGGTCTCTGCTGTGCTCTGCAGCAATGGCTCCTGGGACCTGCATGGCAAATCACTTGCTAATTAGTTGACAACATGTGGTTTACTATGTAAACACAGACCGACATTTGGGATGGCAATGCTTTCATCCTCACTTGGCGGGAATGAAACATGGCAGGGAGGGGCTCTTATACGTTTTCCAACCTGGAGAGCATTGTTCCTAGCCTGGCTCTGCCCAACTATTGCTCTCAACTCAATTTATTTAGCTGAGATTATAGTCTGGAAACCCTGAGTTGGTGACAATTGTAGGCATTATTTATTGGCAATGTGTGCCTTCAAACATGGCATGGTATGTACAAAAGGTTCAAATGTTACTCTTTTTACCACAGGAATGTAGAATTGCATGTTGCGCTTTACTATTCAATATAAATATGCATTCATGGGAGGGCAGAGTGGGGGCTCCAAAAATCATGGGATGCATCCTTCATGTCAGTTTTGCTGTAAAAATTATGTTTTTGTATATACCTATAAGTTAGTTTCATGAGTATTACATGCACGGTAAATATGCATAATGGCTGCAGTTGGCCAATTTAGCCTACAATTTTCCCAAATAACCATAAATATCATACAAAACTATAAATTACATTTTGATTTACTTGACTACTCTTTACTCCTGTCATTTTTGATGAAATGGTTGATGGCGGGGTCATGAAACTGATGCTTTGCTTTTAATATAATAGTTTAGAATGTTTTCCGTACCAAGAATAAGATGAAGCTATAGGTCTTACTTTCCGATTTAAACTCCAACTTTTCATTAAAAGTTAACCTCAAAAACAGTGTGGCTAATAAATCTTAAACAATAATAGCTGTGTCTGAAATTGTGTATTTGTGTACTTAGACTTTGTAGTGGCGAATTGTCCTTAGCTTGAGCAAAACAAACTATAAACTCAATGTCCAACAGCCACTGAGGCACCGAAGGAGTGAATCTTACACAGAGATGAAAACGTTCATTGTCCAGG
>JAODUH010005043.1:0-10354 GCA_027564835.1 Typhlichthys subterraneus | reverse complement strand
GCCCCCTCCAGGATCCTTGCGAGAGTAAAGAGCTGGTCCGTTGTTCCACGACCAGGACGGAATCCGCATTGTTGTTCACAGTCTCACCTGCACCCACTAATCCCTGCTCGAGGACTGTGATGTCTGTGATGGTACAGTACTCACTACCGTAATACTGGTTACTGTAGGATTAACAATACTACAACGTGAATGCAAACAGGTATGTATATGTCTCTCTCTGTATACTATATTAGCTATACTGTCTCTTCATAGGACCCTGGACCAACAGGCAATGTGAAGATATTCAATAAAACGTCTGGAGTCAAAGGTGAGCTTTGCTATTTTCACTGTGCTACTTTATTGTCGTGCTTGCCTTGCTGTATGGTTTAAATGTGAATTGTGTTCTCTTTTTTTCTTGTAGAAGGTAATCAGCAGGGCAAATATGACATCTTCACTGCCCATACATAGGCTGTCTACTTACTAGGACAGGTGACCTTCCTAAACAACCTGTCCTTGGGGTCAGTTTCCTTGCGCTGGAACCAAAGTACCTGTCTTCTCCAGAAATAGACTGCCCGCTACCCACAGGTCTTCTTTGACATTGAAGTAGAGCTCTTGAAAGATGGCAGAGTTTACCTTCACTGAAACTGATTTCTGTAATTTTTACAGTATTATTACCGTTTTCTCAACATTATTTTACTGTAGAATTATTCTACAGTATATTGATGTTAGTTATTACTGTATTTCTAATACTGACTTACTGTAGAATCATACAAAGTATGATTACTGTTAAATTGTACTGCATTCTGGGAAATATTTTTTTACTGTTCATCTTAATACAGTAAAATATTATACTTTATACTGTATACATACTATTATACTTTATTTATTTATATATATACAGACACACGCAATTGTTCACGTCTGCCCGCACACACACACACAAATAATTTTTCATATAGGGAGGGGAGGGCGCTATTACATTGACTTACAAATGGAAATCAGCTGCTGCCGTTGCGTTAAATAACCATACAGTATAATGCTATAGAATAATGTAATTCCTCAGTTAAAGTCAGCCTGCCTGTGATGGAATGATTTATAAGAAACTAAAATCCTAACCCATAATTAGTCATGCTGCAGACTTTGAATTTGCAATGTCAGGTCGAGTAATGCCAGACAGTAATGAGTGGGAACAAATGTTTTTACTGGGTGAGTGACAAAAAAAACTATTTGTAAAATATTATATGTTAATTCAGTTTAATTCAGTCATACATTGATGCAAAATGTATGTAGAAATATATATGTTCCCAAACGGAGTGCTGACCAATGGCAGGTGCGAACAGTTTAAAACTAGCTTATTATAATGTAACTAGCAACGTCATTTTAAAACCCTGTCAAGGATGTCTTGTGATCCCAGTCCTGTGCTAGTCTCGTCACTTCATGTGTTGACATTGTGTTTGAAGCCTGTTATCCCGCCACTCCCCGCCACTCCCCGCCACGCCCAGCCACTCCCAGCCACTCCCTGCCACTCCCTGCCACGCCCAGCCACTCCCAGCCACTCCCTGCCACTCCCTGCCACTCCCAGCCACTCCCAGCCACTCCCTGCCACTCCCTGCCACTCCCAGCCACGCCCAGCCACTCCCAGCCACTCCCTGCCACTCCCTGCCACTCCCAGCCACTCCCTGCCACTCCCTGACACTCCCTGCCACTCCCAGCCACGCTGTGTCTGTGTAATCATGTCCAATGTGCTGCACCTGTTCCTCGTTGTGATGCGCCAATGATCTGTAGCCCCAGTGTTTTCCTCAGTCGTGGGTCGGTCATTGTTGCGTAACTCCCGTGTGCCTACCTTTTGAATAAACATTGTTCAGCCAAAATATGTCTCTCGCGTTCGGGTCCTCACCTTGTGCAATCATGACGGTCAATACATTTTGCCCCCGGTGAGACAAATGTTACATTAATTTATAATTAGGATTGTGTTGTAATTTTAAGGTGTGTGTGTGTATGTTCTGTCTGTGGTAGTTTTTGAGCCCACTTTTTACTGTGTTACTTAAGTACTGCAACTTGTTACTGCGGTCATCTATTCTGTTATCTTTTGACACTGGCGCAATTTTACTTCGACTGGGCAAGGTATTTGCATTAAACTATATTTAGTTCAACTTGCATATGTTTAGTTAACATATTAAATTTACAATGGCCAATGACTTTAACATGTAGGTCCTTAGGTTTTACGTCATACTAGTGATTGTGAGAGTCAGTATCTGTTTGTGATGACAAGCTTACTATTACCCAGCCTGTGTTTCTAGGTGAAGATGAACGGAGGCCATCAGCAGAATCTGAATTTACAAAGTCAACAAGTATAGAGGGACCAGACAGTAACGAGTGGGAACAAGTGTTGTTACTGGGTGAGTGGCAAAACATAATATTTGAATTGTAAAATGATTCAGTCACACATTTTGTGAAGTAAAATCTATTCTAAAATGGTGTGCTGCCCAGTGTCAGATGCATATTGTTGGCTAACAGTTTAAAGTTGGCTTACATTAACGTAACTAGCAATATCATATTTTATTATTGTGAGTCTGTATTTTTGGGTGCTGACAATCTTACTGTTACCCTTTTCCTGTATTTCTAGGTGAAGAGTGATGCAGGCCATCATAATAACATACCTTGCCATGTGTAATTGGCGCCATGTTAACTTCGACTGTGCAAGGTATTTGTATGATTCTATTCACATTACATTTTTACACGTTAAAAATTTTCAACAATGAACAAAAAAGTGAAACTTGTCCGACGTAGAACTGAAAGTTAAGACCATCCTGAAGTTACGACTAGTGCACCAGTTAGACTTGAGCCCTTTGTGTTGCACCTGGGTGTAACATTTACGCCTAGTGTGGAGCCGGTGTAAGTCGGAAAGAGACTAATCATGGTAGTAGTAATAATGGTCAAAATACAAATTCAGCCTAGTTACACAACAACAAAAATGCTGACAGTGTGTCTTGTTTATATAGGCTAATAAATATAAGGGCATTAAGAGTCATCGGTCAAACCCAAAATGTCTAATTATAATGCTGTCATAAGATGTTTTTTGTTGTTCAATACCCTCCCCATGCCTGCTGTTTCTTTTTTTTTTTTTTTTAAAAGCATACTTTCTTGAAATAAAATATTTCTATTCCTGACATCTTCAACTACTATTTGCAGTACACTACACATTCACTCATAACCGAGATACTCAAGTCAATGCACTAATTGACTTTAACATATAAACTGGATCCCAGCAATTTCACCAGTGGTTGTGAGTCAGAATCTGTGCTGACCATCTTACTGACTGTTTCAATGTGAAGAGGAATGGAGGCCATCATAAATGACACACCTGCTGGTTTATTTTTGCCGTATGTGGAATTGGTGCCATGTTAATGTGACTGGGTAAGGTATTTGCATTAATCTAATCATAAAATAAGATTTGTAGACATTAAAATAGGAGTTGAATTTGTTATAGTTAAAATAGCCAAAGAAGACAATGACTTTGGCATGTAAACTGGATCCCTGCATTTTCATATAGTGGTTGTGAGAGTCACTATATGTATAACAAGTGCTGGCAATCTCCCTGCCTGTTACCCATGTCCTGTGTCTTTCCATGGTCTCAGAATTATTCTCATTTTATATCACAGATTTAATGAATACATTTGTTATAACAGTAGAACTGTTTTTCAATATACAGTATGTATTAAACTGCTGTAATTGTGTATACAGCTCATTGGTACTGTAATTCATTATACATCATAGAAATGTTTACTGTTGTACTATTTACAGTACTTTTACTGTTGTATTAAATAAAGCAGTTGTTGGCTAATTTTTGCCAGTAAGATAGTTATTTTAACGATAAACCTTTTACAGTGTTTTCAGTAATGGCAAACCCAATTCAGTGAGACGATTCTTCATATCTATGAGCTCTGACTGGGCTGAGATCGCATAATTTGAAGTGATTGAAACTCTATGGTGGAAACTATTAACTTGTGTATATAACATGTATCATATTTTTGGGCAAATGCATATTGTATTTTGTGCCTGTGGGGCCTAATGAATTAAATTGTAATGTGCTGTGTTCAATGCTTTCTCCATCTGACAAACATTTCACTGATTTATTCAACATTTTTTAATTCTGCAAGAAATCTGGAAAATGTTCAACATGCCTTCTTGGGTAATTGGTTAGAAAACGAATTCCCTGCAGTTTGGCATTAGAAAAATATACTTTAGGATGACAAAAACATAATATTGTAACTACCCGTCGTAATGTCCTGATAAACACCACACTGACAACGACTTATCTTCGAGGGTTTAATAATAAAACTGGTTACTGTAGGCCGTAACAACGCCAGACACTGCACAAACTCACGACTGCTTATCAGCTCTCGTCCCTGCTCACCAAACATGAGGCACAGGGACATTCCTCTGGTTGGCAGGCCGCATGTAAGGGCCTACCAATGTCCCCAAACGAGTGTAACCCCTGAACACATCCCCCTGCAACACTAACACAAAAGCGTTACAATATTATATAATCATTTTAAAATGTGTTTAGTTATTTATTTATTTTTTTTAAATGGCTTTTAGTTTATTTCTGTTTGAAATGTTTACTTTCTCATTGTAAACAACTTTGTATCTGTTTGAAAGTATAGTAGTTAATGGTAAGGCATTTATGGCTGAATGAAAGCTACGTTTTCGACAACTGTAATTTTTCTGGATCTGTGAATCCACTGGCTAGATATGCCATAACTGGCTACAAATTTAATTGTTCAGTTGTTTTGAATAAAAGCATCTAAGTGCTGTAAATGTTGTGCCATTATCGTCATTATATTGGGTAGTTATATAAAACAAATGAACAATCTGAGATTATTCCTGCAGACATACAATGCTGCATGTGCAATTTACATGATTCAGGTCTTAACCAAGCTCTTGTTTATATTAAAAGTTACAATTTTACTTAATTACACAATGAAGACAATATTTTTCCACAGCAGGCATCAGCAAAATAACAGTTGATTGAAAAATACATTGTGAATTATTTGCGTTGTTTATGTGATTTTATTTTACCATGCAGTATTGACCATATCCGGATCATAGTTTAAATTACATTGGGTGTATATGGCCTAGTTAACACTCAGTTTATCTTTTGCTTCCTCTCACGTGCTCCCTCTCTCGCTCTCTCTCTCATATATGGCACTGAACCAGTCTGCAGTAGACATTATTTACCTTTACCAAACCTTCAATTGCAACACATTAAACTATTGTTTGAATAACGCTCTTTCTTTAAACCATATGCACAGTGGGTTGTTCAACAGAAACACTTCTGCAGAACAAGCAGAAACTCAACTTTTAAGATCTTTTCTTTAATTAGTGTAGATCACAAAGCTTGCAAAGCATGTCATTTAGTCATTTGTTGACAAATGGGAGTGGGCCAAATATGTTTTCTCCCCCTCTCATGCTGCCCTGGACTTTGAATAGCCAACACACACACACAAGTTGATATTTGCTTTTGGACTAAATATGTGATATTTCCCTTCTAATGAATTAAGGAAAGTCTGTGGTGTGGATGTGCGTCATACAAACAGCCATGTTTCCATCCGCACAAGTCCACCACACATCATGCACTTTCCCTACCACGTCTGTGTCTGCATATTGCCTACCTTGATGGTCTTAATTGTCATCCAGCTCCCCCGCATTTGATCAGTGGGTGTAATAGGAACATTATACATTGCCCTTCAATGTCCCGTATATGTTCAATTGTCCTGTCTTACTGGCTTATGTACCTGTCTATAATATTTTCTGTGAAACAGATAAACTTCCCCTTTAACATCAGACCCTTCACCACACAGATCAGCTGACTTCCTGATTGTTGCCTAGTGCTGAGGACAGGTTAAAACTATGACGTCATCTTCATCAGTGTAGCTTGTTAGGGTGTGTTTAGCTTTCCAATACTGACAATTAATGGTGGCATGCAATTGCCATCATATTACTATTCGGGGATATTCGGGATATTCGGGGTCCCTAGGTGACCGTCTAATTCGTCTGCAGCACTGGCTGGTCCTACCTAACACCTAATAATGGGGCCACTGAATCATATAATGGGCACTAACATTTTGCCTGGCTCCAATATTGCTCTCATCTTAAATTTGGCTGAGAGATTGGTCAGCCAAACTGGTTGGCGGACCAATCAGCAACCAGTGGGAGTGGCTAAGTGAGATGACATTGACGGCAAGCATTGTTTCAAAATGTCAGTGGTAGAGCTAGATGAAGCAATACGAACAGTTGTAGCAGTGTAGCAGTGCTCTACGCCCACTAAGATGCACTAGGAGTGCTTACCCTAAACCTAGAAGCACGTGCCAGGAATAAAGGGGTTGCTCTCTGTGCTAAACCACAATGAATCATAATTTACAGTTAGGCTACTGTATGTGAGACTGCATTTTTGAAGTGGCAGAATTCTGACATTGTTTATATTAACACTATACTGGGAAAACCTTTTTTTTATAACAGATAACACCTCTTTTTTCAATGCCATAGGGTGCTTCCTCAAAATCCCCCCCTCTCTCCCCGCACAGCTACTGGACCGTGAGGAGATATGCCCTGAATTTGCCAAAACATTTATTAGCTTAATCACTTATCTAAACTTTAACATGAAATTAAATTACACATTTTAACCTCTTGCATACAGTATATTAACCTCCCAGTAATTATATGTAAATTGAAAGTATGCAGGCTGCATCTTGATAACAATAATACAGCTAAACTCATTGTGAAAAGACTGAACTTGTTAAAACAGCTTTTCAATACTACAGCATGCTTGCTTGTATCAAAATTCAGATGTATTTCTAAAGCACTGGAAATTTAGATAGACTGTTTCAATTACTGTCAAAGACCCAAATAACACACAGATTGGCATGCGATCTGAAAGGACATTCGAGCAGAATTCCTGTCAGTTGAAATATGTGGGTCAGGATCTTTCACAAAGTTTTAAAACTAACAAAAAATAGGCTATGTATACAGTATTTGCAGGGCTCATCACACAGATCAGATGTAAATAAATTGAAGGTCAGTCAGTGTTCGTTTTTGTTGGTATTGTTTTGTCGTTCTGGTCTTCTATAGCAAGAAGCTTTGTTTTAGATATATTATAAATAAATACAATACGTTTGTGAGTAAATTAAACTTCCAAAACATCCAGCCTTGGGGACATCTGTCCTCAGAAAGAGTTTGGTCCCCCACATGTTTACACTGACCTCTCTAATCTCTCTACCTCGTAACAATACCCTTTTTTATCATCTTGTTCAAGTGTCTGTTTCTATTTCTGTCTCTTTATCTACATATAAAACTCATAATCTCTCTTTCCTGGTCTATGTAGGCTCAGTTCTTAGAATGTAGATTGTAATCAGTTTCAGTATGTTTAAGTATGGTATGTTGATGATATAATGCTGATGCTACTGTATTCACAGAATGCTTTTACTTTACCTCTTCAGATATTGACAAATGTAAATATTACTTTTTCAATTTGGTGCTTGTTAAATGCTGTAAATGTGTATATATATTATGCAATCACAAATAATTTTAGGCACAACTTGCAAAGAAAGTATCCTGACTCAGTTTTACTTACTAATGGGCCACCACTAGCATGCAAACATGCTTCGGATTCACTTATTGTTATTCACTTATAAAGAGCCATAGACACATACTTGCCCACATGACATCTAGACCTGGGCATCTGAGAGATGAGCTGGCTAGCGGTCCCCAAGTAATTAGACCAGAAGTCTTCAACCCTGAATGGGTCGTCATCTAGATCTGCAGAAGCCTGATAACGACCCGTTCATTTGAATCAGGTGTGTTGGAGCTTGGAGACATCTAAAGCATGCAGGCAGGGGCCCTCCAGGACCAGGGTTGAAGACCTCTGTATTAGTCTAGTTGCAAATTTAAACTTTTTTTGCATTTTTTGCTAATGTCTGAAACATTTAAAGTAGATTTAGATGTATTTTATATACTATTAGGCACATCCTACAGGATAGGCTATGACCTTAAAAGGTCCTTGGTTCAATCATCATGCCTTGACTACCTTTACGCATCATTGAAAGATAATCCCTACCTGCTCCACTTGTTCTCACTACTGTTCTAACTGTAGCTCACTTGGGATTAAACTGTCAGCTAATTGATCTAATTGAATATTTCAAACATAGTCATCTTACAATATACTAACCCCTCCAACCCCCCCACCCCCCCACCCCCAGAAATAGAGAAAGAGAACGACTTGACAATATGCCACCTACATTTCCAGTAAGTCTTACTTTCCATTTCATTTAGAGAGGGAGAAGTTGGGCACACACCTACGCCTCTTGGCATCCTGATACAGTGTGTAATGGGGGGATGTTTTTTCTGCTGCTTGAGTCATTCTGAGCCTGAATGTGCATCATTAAGGACAGCAAGAGAAGGACACTACTGGAGAGACTGAAAGAGACAGAAGCAGTGATGACAGATATAAATCATAATACTTTAGATTTTCCATATTATTTCTGGTCTATAGAAACCCAAACCCTGTGAATGTTCACCACAATAGATTTTCCAAAATAGTACAGAGTGTACAGAGGATGCGATGGCAAAAGATAAATGCTTCATAAACGCTTCTTGTGACCCCAAAGAGCCTTGTGTAAAATACAGTATGTCCAGCGTATTTATCTCTGCTTAAATCTAGTCACAAACACACAATCACAGATTTCATAAAACATATATAACATATAAGCCACCATAGTAAAATGGTGCATATGATATTTAAAATAAACTGATAAAGTTGATCAAATTAAACTATTTCTCCTTGGCTTTGAGAACCACAAAATATACAGTAGGCTACATATGCACAATATAGGGGGCTTTCCTAGAGCTGCTCTGCCGGGACACATTCCTCCCACCTCCGTTAGTTTAAGAAACAATGTACAAACATACATGTCACCTTGTGTTTGCAAACATAAGCATTTTGTTGGAATAATAAGAATCAAAAGAATCATAACAAATCCTTCCATGCGATATATCACAACGTGTGGGATGCTGTTGCAGGTATACTCATCCAGGGATGCCTGCCACAGAACCATAGCGATGCATTTATCTTCCACTGCCATTAAACAGGAAAAGCTGTAACAGCCGGGGGTCCCCCTACATCTCTGTGCCAGTATATGTGAACTTCAGCTAGTCACATGACACTTCAGAGGCCTGTCACTAGAGATATATGATTCATGGAGTTGGGTTATACAGTACACAGTTTCAGGAACCCCTCTGGTGAGTAAAAACATAAATACTGGTGGAGCCCCTCTGTGTTATTTATTATCAACAACAGTGATCTCAATTTTATGGCAGGACAGTAGTTATGGTGGTCGACTCCCACATGAACTGTGATGGGTTAGAGCCCCACCAAGCTGCCAGCAAGCCTGCTTTATTGTATGTGTAGTGTCTGCTAAATTACATAAGGAATCACATCAGCACCTTGCTCTGCTGGGGGTCTATCTCCATAAAGAGATAGCAAGGAGTTATTCAGTCCCGCCAATATCATCAGGAGAGACTTGACAGAGTTGTTCATTAGAAAGTAAAGGACAAAAAAAGTAGTAAACCCTACATTATTTTTATGCAAAATGCACTCAAAGCTTTATATTGCTTCTGTCCTCTGTCTGGACTTCTTTCTTCTTTTGTGTCATGTGAGAATAACAGGTAACTTCAATGTTTGTATCTTGGCGACACCTGCTGTAATAAACTGGTATTAACTGGTTTCTGGCATGTGCAACTTAAACTAATAGCAACTTAAGAAGGTGAACAAGTAGAAATTATAAATAAAAGGCTTTGTGCTTCTATTGTTAGCAAAACATAAAATAAACTATATATTTTATATACTTATATATACTGTGTATTGTATTTTGGACATTATGAAACAATGTCTTCATAGGAAAATGATGTATGAATTTTGGACAATATCATTGGACAATAAAGAAAGTTTCTAATCAAACAATGTGTGGACTATTAATTAAATTCAGTACACCAAAATGAATTATTTGATTTGCTAAAAATTAATGTGATAAATTTAATATATTTTCTTTACTTGAATTATGTTAATTAAAATAACAATTACTTTACCTGTATTAAACTGCATATATTTAATCTGAGCATAAGAAAGGGCAAATATTCAAAAGTGAGCTGCATTGCATATTGATGTGTGTTAAACTTGCATATGTTCTAACTGTGTTAAATCACAAGGTGTCAACTAGAGGTCAATACTGCTGATTTGCTAAGTGTAACGGCGAGGGAGCGGGCAAGGCAGGAACCAGGCGCAGGGTTTGGCGTAAACAATATATTTAATATGGGTTGC
>JAODUH010005042.1:0-10354 GCA_027564835.1 Typhlichthys subterraneus | reverse complement strand
TATTGTACATGCTTTTAATATTCAATTTATTACAGTATACATTTACCTTTTCTGATTCCATGTGTCTTTAATTATGTGTCAAGCTAATTGAGATTTTATTATACAGCAAGTACATTGGAATCCGTTGGTAAGATAAAATATCTATTAGGAATCTGGGGTCACGTAAATTTAAGCAAGTGTTCTTGTGGGCTATTGCCATTTAATAAAATATAAATAAAAAGCTTTTTTAAATATGCCATGTGATTCTTATAACAAGCAGTTGAATCAAGCACTGAATCTTGAAAAAAGTTTTTGTGTGTGTGAAAATGGTACAAATTCATATTCTATCCATTTTAGCTTGTTTTAATAGTACAAGTATCAATTTTAAAATTTCCTGACTAATTGAGGCATTAAAGACATATGCATGATCAAATTAAGAATATACCGTGAATTCAAATATAGAAACTAGTAAATAACTTTTAAAACAAGATAATTAATCTCATATTTCCTGATATGAGATTTTAAATCTTGGCAAGAACAGAACAATGTGCAGTGTATCTATTTTATTAGATACTAATATCTATGATTTAGATACTAGTATATTCCATTAGTTACTAGTATACAGTTTATTCTTTACTTACTAGTATCTATTCGAATATATACTAGTATCTATTCCAATAGTGACTAGTATCTATTATTTAGATACTAGTATCTATTCAAATAGTTAATGGCATCTATTCCAATAGATACTAGTAACTATTCTTTAGATACTTGTAACAAATTGCTAATTTTTGCAATTTAATTCTATGGGCCTCTGCTGCTAAGATATCTACAATTTGCTTCTGACTAGTATCTATTCCAATAGTGACAAGTGTCTATTCCGATAGTTACTTGTATCTATTCCGATAGATACTTGTATCTATTCCGATAGATACTTGTATATATTCCAATAGATACTAGTGTCTATTCCAATAGATACTAGTGTCTATTCCATTAGTTACTAGTATCTTTTCTTTAGTTACTATCTATTCCAGTAGATACTAGTAGCTATTCTTTAGATACTGGTATCTAATGCAATAGTTACTAGTAGCTATTCTTTAGATACTAGTATCTAATACAATAGCTACCACTGCACACCATATATTCTCATTCACTCATAATTTTTACCATACATTATCAATGAAATGTAAAAATAGGTAGGTAAAATGGGTACTAGTATGAAATAAAATGTTACTAGTATCTAATATTTAGATACTAGTATCAAATCATTTTCACTAATAACTATTGCAGTAGTTACTAGTCAGAAGACAATAGCAGATATCTAAAATCTGAATAAGAACTAGTATCTATTACATTGGCGATATCCTCAACTGGAATAAGAACTAGTAAGACATTTGGAGATATCGTCAAACTGAGCAAAGCATGATGCAGAACAGCTAGCATGCTTTCCTGGTCTTGCTTTCCTGGTCGTTTTTGCAGATAAAAATGAGAGGCTGATTCATCCCATGTGCTCAACTCAAAGCCACATAATGTAGCATGCAAAATAATCCTGTCTTTTACTTTACAGCTACCACTGCACACAACCACTCAGATGTAAGGCACAGTATCTCTAAAACAGCCGTATAGTGTTTCTTTTTTACTTAAAATTTGCCCAAACGGAGCATTTATGCTAATCACTAATACTAGTAACTATTGAAATAGATACTAGTATCTAACGAATGTTACTAGTAAAGTTGAATAGATACTAGTAACTATTCGATTAGATACTAGTAACTAATCGAATAGACACTAGTATCTAAAAAAAAGATACTAGTATCTAATAAATAGATACTAGTAAGTCTTGGAGAATATATATGTCAAAACGGCTTGCCAATGGTAATTATAGTTTTATCTATTTCTATTATACAATGCATCAATTATAATTTGGAATTTATATTAAAGTAAATCTAAATGCCTGTTAAATCATTATCCAAATATGACCATAACATAAAAGGTACAACACTGGGTGAAATGGGGTGACATGTACTAAAATGAATAGATGGAAGGGGAATATTTTTGCTAATAAATAACAAGCATTCATTGCGTTTGCTCGTGTGTTTTCATCACGCAAGGATTGAATTATGAATGATCACATTTCAGATAATTTACTTTTATAACGTGCGTGTGTGTGTGTATATGTATCTGTGTATATTATGAGAGGCCGTGTAGGCCATAATTCATACTTGGTTTCACACTTACCATCATAATCTAACATGTATACCACTATACTCTCTCTACACTATACTCCCTGCTCCAACACACCTGATTCAAATGAATAGCTTGTTATAATGACCTATTCATTTGAATCAGGTGTGTTGGAGCAGAACATCTTAAACATGCAGGACAGCGGCCCTCTAGGACCAGGATTGGGGAACCCTGCTTTAGGCTAACAGTGAATTTGACCAATATATAGAATATTACAGTGACCAACTACGTATGTGGCTCAAAAGGATGGAATGGAATTATTTCAAGTGCCATTTAGGCAAATCAAGAAACCGTAAGCTACGAGTGTACTACGTGTCAGTAACGTGGTAAATGATTAGATCACACCAGTGTTTGCTCATGCAAGTCATATACCGGTAGCTGCTAATATAGTTATTAGCTAAAATGAATAGTATAATATTAAATGATAATGTAAAAGGAATATAATTTGAACATTCCATACATTTATTCTTCAATCTTTCCTCTTACGCATACACACAGAATTTGTATATTTGAACTGGTTGTAGGCAATTTTGCACAAACTTATTGTGACGTGAAAGGATTTCGGGTAGGCTGGCTGTAGTGCGCACATATATAGGCAACTAAACCAACTGCATCATATCTGTTCTTGGCCAGCAGAATATGCCAATAATCTAAAATCCTTCCACTTGTGCACGCATAACAGCTCCCCTCATAAATAAGAAGCCTTTTATAGGACCATGTTTAATTTAGTTTATGTTTAGCGCGTGTCTAGGCCTGTTGCGATAATCACTATATCGCTTTATTATTCGATATATGTAAATGACCTCGATCATTTTTTTGACCGCGATAATACTCTATTTACATGCGTGTTGCTGACTTATGACATAAGTTAAGTGCTGCGCTGCTCCTATGCTTTTCTCTCGTGCTCGTTTTTATCTCTCTCTTTCTCGCTCACACACACAGAGCAGATAGCCACAGCTGATACGTGTTCCTCAAGGCCAATGGATATTGAATTGTTTAGGTAAATGTGTTTTTCCTGACGACTGCATAATTCCAACCAACTACATCTAGAAGAATAAATGCAAAAATACGGCATTTGTTTTATTCGCTTCGTTTGTAGGCTACCTACTTTTCCAAGCAATGATACTAGTGTAACCAATCACAATGAATAATTCGAACACATGACAATAGCGGCACAGAGGTGCGTTTAGAATTGGCAAACATTTTTCCGTTTGCTTGAGTTTGCAGCAAACTGAAGAGGTAGTTCTCAACAAACACACATTGACGCTGGACGAAGGGTGAAAGTTTCAATCTAATATGTTTGGAATGTTTACACAAAGTTCAACATTCAAGGTCAAAGCAAGCATGCTCGCCATTAATATTAGTCAATTCTGAACTCACCTCATAATTTTGCTGCTGGTTAAAATATCTACCGTACCGGTCTACAGAAAATATGGAATATGTCGCTGAAACATGAAATGATTATAGTAAGTTGACATTTTGGTGTTTCTTAATGATAACATTTTTGAGTTTGCTTTATAAGGCACACTACTTACCCACATAGCCTACGAACTCCCAAACATATGAACTGCGTCACTTTCACCCTAAAATACTGGATTAAGTTGTTCCGTCTGGACAAAATCATGGTCACTGGTGTAGGGCACATCAATACGTAATTCACAACCAACCTTTACCACGACAGTGTGTTGGATGCTTGTTTTGAATAGAACATGTTTCATTTAAATATATCCCTGCTTCCCTGGTTGACTCCTTGGATTAGGCCTATATAGTCAGTCATTCCACCCTTGTCTTGTCTGCCCTTAAAATAACAATAATATTGTTGATCGCGGTTATTACTTTGTTGGCCGACAATTAATCGGCCAACAAAAAATAGTTAACGTGACAAGCCTACGCGTGTCACTGGTGGTGGAACGTCTTGCAATTGAATATGAGACTGAGAGCAAGCCTTGCAATTGGGGATGGGGATCGTAAATTTGTATTGATATTTATACAAAATTTCGAGATCTTGTAATGATTCGAGTCTTTATCGATACCACAATCTATGCTTTTCTATTCGAATGAATTTTCCAAGCCTATGAAATCTCCTATAAAGCTGTGGAAAGAATTAAGAGACCACTTTTATATATTTCTTACCTACCGGTATATGTAATATGCATTTTTAGTATGTACATTAATATAATAATTATTACAGTATATTTATTTGAAAGATTCTTTTTTTTTTTTTTTGGAAAGTACATTGGTCTCATATTTTCCACAGCTGTGTATATAAAATTTTAGAAATATAAAAGTTATAAATAAATTAGTAATTCACCTTTTAATTGTATTTTGCCTTCATATAAACAAGAAATTATATAAAATATATAAATTTAAAACTCAACTTCGTAAACACAGCTCAGTTGCGTGAAAGACTCGACTGATAGTTTGGACTCGTATCTATTTACTACTGATTTTCAGGTTTTGAGAAATTTGGAACCGGGTCCTTAAAGAACCGGTTCTCGATCCCCATCCCTATGTGCAATACCGTTCCGATCCCTGAGAGACTCGCTCAGGCTACCACAAGTGTTTGTCAGATCTGTGGGAAACATTGATTTAGATATAAATGTGTATATCGTGTGTGATGTTATATGGCAAATGTATGTATTTGTCTTCAGGTTTCACATCTGATCAACTTGGTGAATTCAAGAGGGAGTTGAACACCGCCGTCCTGAAGGACATGCGCTCTAATAAGGATATCTCTGTTACAGTGCTGGCTGTTGACATTACACGCAAAGAGAGTTAGTAGAGTAATGCAAATATTTATTTTGGTACAAATTCACTTTAGAACATCATTGGAACAGGATTGTATTAGTACAGTTGCCTCATGAATTAACCTTTTTTATCTTCCGATCAGTGTTGGGCAAGTTACTCAGGAATTGTAAGTTACTTTTTACTCCTTCAAAAAGTAATATTACGGGGTATTAAATTAATTGGTTACGTTACTCATATTACTTCCACTACCCTGCCTGATTTAATACACTTTATTGGAACACTTTTTCTCAAGATACTTGTCTTCCATAACCATTCTCAAAAGCCGTCCTGGCAGAAGATCATACATAAGTTCACAAAGTAGATAAACGCTACATGCTGATGTACCATGAGAATAATTTGATAAACTAAAAGCTGACAAGGCAACGTTCTTGTAATTGCTCTTGTTCTTGTAATGCAGTAACGCAGCCAGCATTACTTCATAACTTGATAATTGTAATATTATTACCCTTTTGTAAAAAGTAACAATACTAGTTCCTGAAAAAAGTAATATTACAGTTACGCCTTACACCTGATTTCCACCGGGTGCGTCTCTGTTCTCTCACATCAGCGATCCGTTTTTGCTTCGTCATCTGCACTACATCCTGCCGCACTGGCAGCGTGTCAGAAGCAGAGCGTCTTGTTTTTTTTTCGCAGAGTTTCTATAGCAGCAAACCAAGCAAAAATCATTAGTTCTGTCTGATTGGCAGTTGGTCAGTTTAAGATATGTCCCCTTCAAAAAATAGAACTTCCGCATATTTTTAGCAGAGCCGTTTCTGGGATGTTCCTGGGATGCTTTGGTGGTTCACTTGCATTGAAAAGAGCTCTGGGACGGAGCCAGAACACGACAGACGCGCCCGGTGGAATTTGGACGTTAGTAACTTGTTACTGCCCAACACTGCTTCAGATATATACTTTACATATAAAGTTTGTGTTCTACCATTGTGAGTCCCTTTAACAATACACTTACTCATTTTGAAGGCATGTATGGTTACCATGGCAAGCAGAGTCTGGATTTCCTGAGGATCACTATGGCGATGCCCCGCCTCATCGCTCCAGCGAAGAGATTGCTTGAACAGGGCTTTAAATTTGGTCCCTTCCCTATCCAGAGCTACTCAGCTTATGAGGCCAACATTGACTTCGAAATAAGGCATGTGCTTGTGTGAAGTGTTCAGTGTTGAGCGAGTTACTCAGGAATAGCAATAAGTTACTATTTACTTATTACTCCTTTATTACTTCCTGTAATATTACTTTACTTATTACTGGGTATTAAATGTAATTAGTTACATTACTAGTTACATTACTGTATTACTTTCACAATCACTACCCTGTCTCGCCCTTTCCAAAAAATGACTGAATCATCTTTATTGAAACAATTATTAACCTTAGGAATCAACAATCAGTCAATGTGAAAACATTATAGCCTCTCAAACCAGATGATTGGACAGGTTGGTTCAATTACACTACCCTAAGTTTGCTAGGACCAGATATCAAGTTCTTGTAATGCAGCATTACTGGAATAAGTAAATGAAAAATTATTACTTTTTTGGAAAAAGTAAATAGTCACACTACTAGTTACTGAAACAAGTAATATTACACTAACTAGTTACTGCCCAACACATCACAGGGTTTTTCCTGGATGAAAATTTGTCTTTGGGGGGTGACCTCGGACCTTCTAGAGCGGTCCGGGGGCATGTTCCCCTGTAAGAAAATGTTGAAGATTTTAAAGTTAAATGTAGGGCTGGACAATAACTCAATATCAATATATATCACAAATTAAACTTTTTCGGTGATATGACTTTTAAACTAATTTCCGGTATTTCAATAAGCTATACATTTGTCACTGAATGACGGGTGCAGCAGTCAGCTCGCAGGGCTCTTACAGTGCGACCACTTCACTCGCAAATGCGACAAAAAAAAAAAATACTCCCACTTTGTGCGAGTGACTTCTAGCCACTATGTTCGCAGCTCAAATATGCTCAGTTGCGGACAATCGTGCGGCGTGCACTGGGTACCTGGTGAGTGCATAATTGTGTTTATTGTTACCATAACACTCCATCCATGTGCGTTGAAAGTGTGTTTAGCTGTTCAAATTGGGTCTCGGAGCTGAACACAAACACACTCCCATATTAGCTACCTTGTCATCACAGCTAGCTAAAGCTAACAGGAAAGACTAGCAAAACTGTTGGAAAAAACACCGGCAAACGATGCTTGCTCGTATGGTTAGAGGTAGATGTACGATCACGCCGCCAGCCAGCTTTAAAATTGTGCTGTGCATTTGTGCAATTACGGTAAAGACCTGGGTTTATCGTACTCTCACGTAAAGCTATATTGTACGCCGTCGCAATATTACAATCTCTATAGTACAGTCAAATTAAACATAGTTTCAGATGGCTATTAATCTAAATAATAATTTATAAGAATATATCTGTATAGCCTAACTTTTCAAGGTATATTCCATAAAAAATTTGGTTTGCTCAAATTTCTATATTCTAGCTTAGTTATGTGGGACCACTGCTAGTCAAACGCACACCAGAATGTTACTGACACTTGCTAAAAGGTGAACATTCATTTGTAAGCTTTGAATTTCTAAAATATTATAGTTTCATAGGAGGTTTCATAGACTTGACAAATGCATTTTTCAGAAGTTTTTAAGTACTCCGTTGTGGGTGTTCTTAGCAGATATTCTGAGGATTTTATTGTTCATATCGATATCAGAATTATATCATATCGACTGAAATTGATAAATATATTGTGATAGAAATTTTGTCCATATCGTCCAGCACTAGTTAAATGCAGCAATTTTGTGCACATTGAGAAGCTAAATCTATGATGAACTGTGTGGCAAAGCAGGGCTCTATGTTTATAGTTCCCTCCAAGGAGCACATGAGTTTTAAAATGTATAGCTAAAAGTACAGCCAAATATTTGGGGGCACAGTTGAAATTCTGCTTATATAACAGATCTGTAGACATGATTAGTTTGTGATTATGTTTGACCTATTATAATATATTAATATTAATATAATATTATTATATACTCCGTAAACTATTTCCTCCAAAATGTGACATGGTTTGTTTTCTACATCATTAATGTGAAATTCTACAGTAGCCTTACTATATCCTTATTTTTTATGTGTTAGTTCATACAGACATGGAAGAACTAGGCTAGAATATAGCCTAGGAATTTTCAGCAAACCCAGTTTTGAATTAAATAGCCTATAGGCCTATTGGACATTATACATACTGTATTTGTTCTCATAATTTACAATATAGATTAATATCTATATGAAACAATGTAAGATAATAAATCATATCTGATATCTGACCGCATAGGCTACTGGAGCTTCACTTTTCAGGCTTTTACCCCAACTGCACACACACGCAGTAGGCTACAGTTTAAACTCTCAATGTAATTGTGCACGGGGCGCTTAATAACAACAAGCATTTTTCAGCTGGGAATGGTGATTAGAAATCACTTGCACTAGTGCCCCTAAATCCTTTTTCACCTTCGCATACCAACATTTTATTCATGCGTGTATTCATTGTATTTTCCAATTCATATCACTTTGGCGCTGGTCATTTTCCTTTGGCGCTTGCTAAAACCTCTTTTGGCGTGCGCCAAGAATTCTTCTATGCAGGAAAAACCCTGCATCACTCACACAAGATCCATTGACTCAGAAAGAGGGGACATGACTGGATGTGTTTTTCAAAGCTTGGTTTTGCTGTGTTAGAAGTAGGGTTGGTTATCGTTTGGGTTTTATATGATTCCAGTTCCAAATCGATACTTTTTAAACGGTTCAAGTTCCTAAACGGTTCCTGAACCGGTTGTTAGTAATTCGTTCATTGCTGGTCATTATTATTCAGACAATTATGATTCACAGTAATTTGTTGACTGTTCCTAAACCTCAAGCGCTCGTCACTCATCATAGTAATTTGATGATGGTCCCTTAGCCGCCAGCGCTGGCATTTGTCATGTTTACACATTTACAAGGCAAGGTCAGTTTAACCGAACTTATTGAAGCCATGTAACTTTGTTTTTTGATATTAACGGCCTTCAGATGTACAATAGTTGGCCTATTGGCAGATTTTCTCTGCGTTTTTATTTTAAAAGATATTTATCAATCTAATGTTGAAACCAGCTCAGATCCGAACGCATTATTGATCAGCTCACGTGAGATTTATGAAACCGATCGTATCTCGCCAAACAAGTGTAAGAATGATCGCACGTTGATGAATGTGGTGGTGAAAAACAGGCATAATTTAAATACCATACCCTTATATATGCTGGATTTAGAGGCCTTGCCTCTAGAATTTATGGCATGGAGAGTTGTAATACGTTCAAGAATACTTCTCTGACCGGCTCGGAGAAGAGGTATGCAAAACAGCTACGCACCACCTTTGTCCTGGCCGGTTAAAGTCTTAATAATATAGGCATACTAGTTTTAATATAGCAGGCCTATATAGCCGATTTATCATAGCCAATTTAAATAGCATTGAAGGTTGGGAAGTTTATTTGTCCATTTTTATGACGTTTCAGATTTTATGGTGTTCAGCCTTTAAAAAAACAAATGAACCTGAATGTAGTGAACCACTATATATAGAGGGCTCTTTGGGCGTAGGCTATATTCTGTCACCATCGGATGATCAAATAACAGCCTGATAATCTGCGCTATACGTGCAGAACCCAATATTTTGCATTCATATATTTAAATGAATGTAGGCCTATCTACTCTTAAATGCCTGTCAGAAGCATAATATTGTCTAGAAACAACTCAGATAATTATCAGACACCTCCACTATGCTGCACCGCAAGTAAGATGTCTCGAAAACTTGAGTACACGAGTAGAGACTTGACTTGAGATTTGATTGTTGCCACAGCTTGTACAGTAGCTACAGTCTCTAGATTAAAAGAATAAAAGATACGAGTGAGTCTTTTGTGGCGCAAACATGATGGCGCATCGGCATACATAGGTAAACATAGGCATATGATCGGTAACGGCGCTATAATTAGTTTTTAACCTTTTGCTTTAGGCAATTTAAACCTGTTTAACGTAGCTAACGGTAGCCAACCTCATTTCATAATGTACAATGAGGGAAAATATATAAATTGCCATGACAGCCCTATACATGCTCTATGTTGACGTAGGCCTTCTGTACTGAGCATGTGTATATCCGTTTAGGTGACACACATTTGTTTTCTTGAGATGCTGGTTCGCTTTGTGTGACATCTAGTAGCAGAAAGTCATATAGAACAAATAAATAAAAATATATTCTAAAGCAGGGTTCCCCAATCCTGGTCCTAGAGGGCCGCAGCCCTGCATGTTTTAGATGTCTCCCTGCTCCAACA
>JAODUH010005041.1:0-10355 GCA_027564835.1 Typhlichthys subterraneus | reverse complement strand
GAGAGAGAGAGAGAGAGAGAGAGAGAGAGAGAGAGAGAGAGAGAGAGAGCAGGTCTTCCAGGGCCAGTGATGCTAAAGGGCTGGAAAGAACTTAGCCAAACTAAGCTTGGTTAAATGCTTGTCAAACCTGTCAAAGCTGCGATGACAGTAAATATGGATAGAGCCAAAAACTTGTGTGACGCGCCCTCCGGACCCTTGAGACCGGCTACAGCGGAGTTTGACGGACGTGACACACTTTAACGTCATCTCGTATTCAACAAGTGTGCCTCCCAACAGCGCAGGAAAAAGCACTTTGCATTAATTCAATTATTTCCCTCCTTTTAACTAAGCAGAGCATTGATCGCAGCAGTGGGGGATAACAAGCAGTTCTGCCTCAGGCTTATCTTTAGCTCAACTATGGTTGGCTTGGAAAAACTTGGCAAAGCACCTATCTAAGGTTACCTACAAATATATGTATGACACATTTTTAGTTTTCATTGTGTACTGGGCTCTGTCTCAGACACACATTTCCTCTAATTGTGATGAAACGATCTGGGTTCAATACCCGACACCTTAGAGTCCTCGAGCAAGACCCCCCCCCTGCTCCTTAATAGCAACTTGCAAATGACAGTCACATTGGATTTATATGTGTCGAGTTACCTAAACGGAATATTGATATCGACACCGTTACAGCCCAATGCAGCGCTCACACAATTTGTCCACACATGGCCAGCAAGGTTACAGTCTAAAGCGCTGGAAAAACAACACCAGCATTTTTCCTCAGGGGACAAGTTAAAGGTCCACTAAGGGACATAAATATGCATTATTCATGAACATGAAAATATATTAATTTAATTTACATTACACTTACATGAGATGTAGATTCAAATAATTTGCTATTTCAGCTACACAGACCAGGCCAGTGTTAGCAATATCACATTTACACCAGCCAAAATACAGTCTAAGAAACATTAAATATCGATTTTTGGAACTTTATTGTATGCCATCTTATTCTATCTTGTCTCATCTGCCTCCCATGAGTTTCTCTTGTCTTTTCTCCCCTTCCTGTCCGCCATCATAGATTGGGCCTGGGCACCTTTGTGATGAGCTCATTACTATGAGCTTATTTAAACAGCTGAACAGCCTTTTTCTCGATGGGTTTGGAACAGAGCCAGCATGGGCTCTGAGCCTTGCACATCTTACACAGCAGGGAATCACCACACAGCTACCCAGCGTCGCTGGGAAAAAAAACTGACAAAAATCTATTTTAATCTTTACCTGACATGACCCTTCCTGACATTTAACACAAAGAGTGATGAGCTTTTGTTGCTAGGCAAGATTCATGGCAAATTCAACAGTTTACTTCACTATACAACCAAATTTTCCTCAAAATGCCAACAATTTTAAAGGCTTTCCAAAATATGTATTATAATTATTCTAAACAGGTTATTACAGTTAGTAATAGGTTAATCTTTATATTTTAGCGCCCACATGCAATTGTTTTGATTTTTTTACTGCTAAATAAGATTGCCATTCAATAAGGTTTAAAGTGGCAATACACACTGCCAGTATACATATTGAATGCATACTGAATGACCCTACAACATTAAAGTTATTTTTGTGGGTGTTTGTGGATGGGGTGAAGTCAGATGTGTTTTTCTGTAATCATGTCTCTTGGACCTTCATGAGTCAGTCTTAAACTAGACTAGCTTTAAGGTC
The DNA here is from genome assembly GCA_027564835.1 of Typhlichthys subterraneus. NCBI lineage: Eukaryota > Metazoa > Chordata > Actinopteri > Percopsiformes > Amblyopsidae > Typhlichthys > Typhlichthys subterraneus. Next base: position 8,657 of record JAODUH010005041.1, on the reverse strand, counting down.
AGGTACTGTAGGTGATTTAACACCAAAATAACCTGACTTGTCAATGGTAGCAGGTATGTTTGTACCAAGGTCTCATTTGCTTTCCGCTAAATGTTTCTACCGTGTGTCTGCCACCAAGTGTGTGTTCTGCATGCATGTGTCTGTAGGGGGCAGCAGTACAGCAGTACTATTGTCAGCTCCACTGGCTGGTTCTCTCTCTCTCTCTCTCAGCAGGGGCAGTGGACAGGTGCTCCTGTTAAGAGATGAGAATGTGTGTTTAGGGGCTATGCTGAGCCCATGTGGTAGGGGGTCTGAGTGGGGCCACTTCTGAGATTTCAGACCTTCGTGTGTATATATATATACACACACACACTCTCCATGCTGGGCAGAGTAGGAGTGAATCTGCTTTCAGCCAACCTCCATGTTAAAGGTGCCCTATTTTAAACAATAATATAGCAGCAAAAAACTCTTGTCTATGTAAAGATATAGTGGTGTAATGGAGTCCTGAGTAGAGAATGCCATCCAGCTCCCCCTGTGTGTTGTTGTAATCTGACATCCTCTGTTCCTTGTTTATAGTGTGTGTTTGTGTGGCTCATAAAGTTGTTGTTTTGGTCTGAGATGCCGGTGCGCTTATGGTGACACCTAGTGGCAGAAAGTCATGCCGACTCACTTTAATTAATAAGGTGGAACTGGGGAGCACTATATTTCTTTCCATTATTTTATCACGTTTTGTTAGACAATGGAAATAAATTGGATATTTCTGCATCACACAGTTACAACAGAAGGAAACCAATATTTTCAGCACCATACTCAAGCTGGTTTCCACTGGTTTTGATATAAAATGCTAAAGGGGTTGACAATACTGGTATACAAAAGAAGTTGAGGTGTCGCTCGAGGTAGTCTGCAGGTGTCTGGGTACGTTGGCTTCAGGACATCGTTCAGGAAAGTAACAAATCATGTTTTTGTCTTGGTACCTTTGCAGTGTGCCACAGCAGGTGGACTTACCTGGCATGGAGAGGCGCTGGGCGGGCCCTTTAGAAAGCCCACAGCACCACCCTCCATCGATTAGCCTGTCTTCAGTGCCATTTTCTCCTCGCCATTCTTTTTCACCTCCTCCTCTCTCCTAGTCGAGCGATATTGAACAGTTAGCTTTCATACTCTTTTCATAGCTGATGGCTTGTGTGCGCGCACGTGCGTGCATGTTTTTTAACAGAGCATGGTACCATACAGAGTGGACAAACTAGCAATAGGAATGATTGACTCTCCTTAAGGAGACGACACAGCCACACGTCTCTCTCACACGCATGCACACAGACACACACAGTCTATTCAGACCTTTTATCTGTTCCTTTCTATTCCCATTGTGTGTGTTCTCGCTCAGCACTCATTTTCTCCATCTCTGACTCTCCTCGATGATATTGCATGGCAACTCATTTTGCCCTAAAAATCAATACCTCTCTCTCTCTCACTCTACCACTAATTACTTGGTTCTGTCACAGTGTTGGTGCATTGCTAAGGCATACAGGGATTGGATTATATCTTAAATTATATCTACAAAAGTTATTTCTGCAAAGCTCACCAAGGTGACGACACATACATACATACTAGCAGTACAAGCCGGTCAGCTTTAGACGCGTTAGAAGTACAATGTTAAGGAGCAATTGGAGTCAATTCCTGTTGCTCTGATGTGTTATTAGACTTAAGTATTCCTTTAACATCCACCCATGAAATGCACTTGTTTTTCATGGTTGTATTAAAAAAAGAAAAATGCCTGAAATGTGTTTAATTCTACAAATTGGGAACAAAACACTGCCAGCAGGGGGCTTTGATGTTGCAATGAACTGAAAACATAGTCAGATAATAACATGGTTTAGCCGCAGGGAAACACACACACACACACACATGCACGCACACACACGTGCACGCACACACACAAGCCAAGTGGCAGGTACAACTGTTTCCATTTAGAAGGCTATTATTGTTATACAATAGAGGCCAATAGAGAGAGAGAGCATACATTGAGGGAAAGCTAATTTCATAGGTGAAGCTCTTTTGAATCCCAAGGTCCTAATCAGAATCTGTTGAACTACAAGTGACAGAAGCTGGTCAGCCTTTTCATTTTAGATTTAGTCATGCTGTATATTTGTAGGATTATTTTGGTAGAATGTTTGGCGTGTGTGTTGTGTTAAGGCCAAGAAAATAATGCCTGCTGAGAAATAAATCCCTAAACTGGAAATAGAACAGAAAACAGAATAGTTGAGTTTCAAGCCAGTAGCATCCTCATGTACACTCAGCATGGAATCATCACTGTTGTTTTTAAATCTGGAAAGGTCTTAAAAATATTACCCTTACAATAGATGTGAACTTGATCATACTGCTTAAGCATCCAGCCAGTGATTTTTAATCAAATCTCTGTACGAAGAAATCTGTTATTATTTGATTTAAATATGCAAGGGATGATGCAATTTGACATTGTATACAAATAAAATGTTGTAATAATATGCAACTGATGTATTGCAGAGATAATAGCTAATGCTAATTTTCAAATAGTTTTCTTAGTAGGACTGTTATATACATCAATAAGACATAAATTAAAATAACATTCCATATCATACCGTAGAACTACACCAAATATAAACACAATTAAATACATATCTACATTATCTACAATACACCTATACTACAGTTGTACACCAATGCCCTTGGTACTGTATAATATGCTAAATAAATATTTACATTAAAATACATCTTAGGGATTTCTAAAACAATTGTAAAAAAGATATTTTAATATCATATTTTATTAGCTTCTTTCCATTTATTCTGTATCAGTATATAAACTCCAAAGAAAAACATTCACTGCAAGTCAGAATGGGTCTGACTAATGAGCCTTCGTTTGAAAAATTCAGTTGATGATGAAAAATCTAACATTTCTGATTGAAGACGGCTCAATCGCCTGATATTATCTTCAATTGGCACCACAGCAAACAGTTTCAAGACTGAGGGCCCTATTTTAACGATCTAAGCGCACGCCCTCTAAAAAGTGCATTTAGGGCGTGTCCAAATACACTTTAGTTTAACGGCAGACAAAACGGTCACTGTGCCAGGCGCATTGTGCAAAAGAGATTCCTAAAATATTTTGATGTATGCGACACACTAATAATATTACACAATGTATTCTTTTATTTTTCTATCCTTTGCATGTTTGTGTGCTCCTGTGCGTCCCTGTGTGTGTAACAAGCAGAGTTTACGTGTGTTGTGCACCCACCAGCGTTGCTCTGTTGATAATGCACCATTGACTTCAGACCAGGTTAATGCTGGTCAGTTGCTCTTTCCGCTGCCTCAAGACAGCAATGCGCCAACAATGCGACAGAACACGCTTCGTGTTCATACCAACACACCCACGGACGCTCAAATGGGCGCAAGAGCATTTGCTAATCAAACAACGCGGCCGCTGGACGGGAAAATCACAACTGCATCGGCCTGAACCTAGCAAAGGCACCACTTCCCGCTTTGTGCCGGGTGTAAGATGACACAGAATATGAAGCGTGTGAAGTCACGATGGTACGGAGGCTAAGGTGGCGTTTGTGTGGAAGAAATATGCTTAGCAGATTCAGTTGGATCTGCCACGAGGCGACGGTTCTACTCACACAAGACGAGGCACATCCGTGACCAAGCCCTAATGTGCTAATATGACATGGAGGAAGTGACTGTTCCAGTGGAATGGAGGGTTAATGTAGTGTCCAGTCTCATTTCCTAGTTATTAGTGTTGAACGAACAGGACAGCTTTCCTGGCAGCCGAATTTCCCCAGCTGTGAAGCTCTTTTACTAGAGAGAGAGAGGGCGAGAGAGAGAGAGGGCGAGAGAGAGAGATATCTCAGGCCATAGGACAGTCCGTTTTGAAACTAGAGAGAATAAAGGGCTCACGAGCAAAGGCTGCTCTCATTGAGGTCTTGGGCGAGAGAGAGAGAGGGAGGAAGAGGTGCAGGATATTATTTTTACACCTCCCCCTTCTCTCTCTCTCTCTGTTCCTTGTATACTGTACCATCTCTCGTTTGGTCCGTTTCTCTATCTATTCATCATTTTCTCCACTGTCTTTGCTCAGACAAGGAGGTGCACGCACGCACACACACACACACGCGCACGCACACACACACACACAGTAAAACTGATTCAAAGTCATAGAAAAAAGAGAATCTCATGGAGGTGTGGAGTGTAAAAAAAAAAAGTTTGCTTCTCTCCTTGTCTTGCTTCCCAAGGTCTTGCTGGAACAGGAGAATCCCCGGTGGAATATTAGGGAGACGTGCGCTGAAAGTTTAATCAAAAGGAAATGGAGCGTCACGCCGTTGCTCCTTTTAGTGTCAGCCTCTCACCGGAGGAACGCCGCCACTTGTCAGGTCCTGCTGCGACAGAGAGGAGAGAGAGGGAAGGGAGGAACACGGAGAGGAGGCGAGGAGAGAGCAGGAGTCGTGAAAGGTTGCCTGCCAGGAGGAGAGAGACAGACAGAGAGAGGAGAGGAGGGCCAGATCTAGAGGAGGGAGCAGATGAGGTTACTGCAGTCACTCTCATGCTCTGGTGAGTCCCTTGTTGGTAAGATGTGTCCTCTATACAGAGAGACGCTGGCCAGGCCCACCAGAGCTGACCCGAGCCATGTGGCTGATCCGCTGACTCCGCCCCTCGAGACGCAGTCAGCAAGCTGCTGTCTCCACCCCTGAACCTACTACACTATCACCGATCTGCACCATTAGCTCGTCTATAGGGAATACCCTCGCCGCCATTTTGGTAGACCTTGATCAATATTTGAGTTGTATGTTGCTAGTTTACGGTCACACTTGTTTTATTAAGCTAGTGTTTACATGTTTTACTCGTGTCAATGGTCAGCACTTCAGTCAGCCTGGCTGTTTTTAATTAGCTTTATATATAAAGTTAAATTGGAAATATATCGGAAGGCTGATATATCAGATAACTGATATATCAGTTATCAGTATAAATATTGCCACATGACAGCTTTCAGTATAGACATTTTGGACATAAATAAGGGATGACTGCTGCTTTTTGCAGCTATGGAATTATTGGTTGTAATGTACTGTGCCAGCAGGAATAATCAAATTATCTATATTTCAGGGTTCTATGCTAAAATGTGTGCTTTAATAAAATAAAATAAAAGAGTATATTTTGCTCCCAAGAAAAGTTTCAGTGCGAATCTATACATTTTTTGGATATCTATAGTACACAGTATTGTAAATACTGGAGCTGGAGCTGTGATGCATTTGAAGGAACTTCAGCCAGTTCTGAAGTAGTGGAGAGCGGACAGCAACATTCGATTCAGAATAAACAGAGAGGCAATACAAAAACCTCAACAACCAAAACAAACAAGCAGAATGCCAATGCTTTGGAAAGTGATTTGATAGAATCCACAATGGATATGTCCAAGAGGAAGCCACAAAGTGCTTGCCAGTACCTGTTCGGCATGCTTTAGTCAGCTCCATCAAGTTGTCTCCCCTCCATCTCTGCCTTCTGGTATTGCTTGTTGATCCATTCAGTCTTCCCTTAAGGCTTTGAGCCTGGTGGTTTAGCTCTTGCCCTGCACTATAAATCTCTTGACGCCCATGCTGTTTCCTAGCTGGGTCTACCGATAGTTTGGGCCTTTGGTGCTACAGTAATATGAATACTTTGAAACTATTAAACAATTGAAAAATATTATTCTACAGGTATTTTATACCTAGGTAAGGTTTGGATTTCTGTAGGGAAGGTGAAAACCAAAACACTATTGTCATTTAATAAAAAGTACTTTTTTTTTTTTGTCTAAACCCATTCAGGTGACGTAAGTGAGCTCCATAAAGAGTATTATTATGCAGGGAATGTTTAAGCTAAGTGAAGCTAACTGGAAAGTTGAATGATTAAAGCAGGGTTGTTTTCCTAGCTGTTACCTTTGGGAAGACATGCGGATTATCTCTGCCTAATGGAACAGGACAGCTCTCCACTGACTGTAGCTCAGCAATGTGTGTGTGTGTTTCTAAATAACCTAGCAATTAGGCATTTGTGGTGATAAAGTGTGTTTATACACATTATAACGTGGAGGTGTGCTGTCTAATGAAACAATGCAGCGTTGCTTCATTTACACCGGTTAGGTAAAAATGATGTGTGAATGTATTTGTTTAGGTTAATGATGTCATTCAATCTATCATGAGTATCTATCACTGTTGTAGAGCACCATGTGGAAATCTTGCACTTCCGCATCCAATTTATTTAGGCTACTATTTGTCTATTGATCAACCAACACACTTTTCACTCTTCAATGGTGCACTGTCACCAATAATTTTCATCTGTGGTCCTCCGACGTCAGCTTTCGTCGTTGAAGTTTGATTTGGGAGATGATAAGACAATGCATATATGTCTCCTCTGATCTCCTAAATTGCTTATAAACTCTTGCAGATATTTGGCATTTGGCACCAGTAGGCTAGTGCAGCGCATTTCGCTGTTGCCTTTAAATTTGGAAGCGGCTTGCTTCAAAATAGGCTATTATTATTAAGGGCCCGCTTTCACTGCTCTGCATTGGGGCCTGTTTGTTACACCATTGATTGAGTAGTATTATCTGCGTAGCTTAGAGCAACTACATGTAAATGTAATAACATGCTGATAAAACAACATCAAATATTTGGCACAATACATTTGAACAGTGAAAACCGAATCTTAAATATTAAAATATACAAGAATATAGTCTGTTAGTTACACCTCAAGGCTGCAAGTTTTAAAATCTGCATTTGATGAATCATTTATTGAGGGGGGTAGAAATAATCCGAGTGGAGAGAAAAGGACTTGGCAGCAAGTGAAAAATAAATATTATATAATATTAAATATGCCTAGATAATATAAATAGGCTACATAAAGTGGACATTCCATGCCCCTTTTCATATGTTGACACAGATCCTTGAGATCTGTTATCAAGAAAAGTCAGTTGCAATGACTGTTGCTTTAAATCCAACGAGTCACTGTTCCCTCCGCCCCCTCTTCCGTGTAGTGTGCTGATGTAAGGCTCTCTGATTCTCGTTCAGTGTAAAGAAACTTTAAATTAGTATTTTGGTTCTTTTGAGTCTCTGTTGCTCAAGATGGTGTCATGTGATCAAAGAACCGAAGATGCAGATCATTTGATTAATATGAGTCAGTATGTCTTTGTCACGTATATTATTGAAATCCTCAGACTGGTAAGGATGTCGTCTTTAACATGCACACATTATGGCTTTGTAATGTAGAGTATCCTACGTTTGTGAAGCTGTATATCACCTACTTACCTGTGATTCCTCTTTAAATGCTATGAATTCCCCTGTGGCCAGGGAATGTGATAAACACACTGAGCAGTCTCATTAAAGAAAGGCACACCATTCGTACAGAGCAGCAAACCGATGCTTTACTAATGTTCTATGAATGTCCAACTGTGTAGAGAAATGTACCACTGTACTGCGAGTGTTTCATTGCAGCTTGTGCAATTCTCAGTAAGTAGTCTGCACATATCTGCTATTCCATTACGCCATACAGCTGTCAGGGTTAGCCAAAGGTTCTGACCGGTCCTTGAAAGTGTATGGTCTTGGAAATGCCCTGCATATTAATATGGCCTTCTCATCAATAAGAGGACATGCCATGTTTGACCAAGAGAGACACATTGCTTTGAAGTGCTTATTTAGAAGATAGGCCAGGTTTCCCAGCATAACTTGCCAGTGACTGAGCTGGAATTACTGTCTGTTGAACCAAATGAGTCAGACAGTCAGACTAACAACAAAAAGCCTGTTTTATTTGGTAAAGTTGTTTAAAGGGAACAGGCCTTAGGTCTGCCAGAGGTTATGAGCATAATTGTAGAACAATGTACAAAATAACTTGTTTGTTGTGGTGTTTATCAACCATCTAAAATTAAACTGGGCATTTCAATAATGGAAATTACAAGATGGAGATAATGATTCAACTTTTTAATGCCGTTTTGAGAATTATTCACACATTCTCACTTTTCAGATGCCATGCATGCTTTGTAAATTAAATTACAATGTTTGTAGTGTGGTGTAAAACTGGTTGTTTAACTGGGCTTTAGCAAATGTTCCCTGTGTGAAATGATAAATTGGCTTACCGCCATTAAGATGAAAGTTGTTCATTAAGATAGAATTAGTTATTTAAAAAAAAAAAGTTCCAGCAGTTGAGCTTACTGCTTTTGAAACGTCTTATATTTCTGTATTCTGTCACATCATTGGCTTTCAAATTATTTAAATATATTTGTCTGCTGGTTTCCTCTATTACCTTGAAGAGTTGAGAGAGAGGCCAACTAAATCTAAATTATTCTTCGGTCTCTGCTCTTGCAAGCAGTTGTGCAAAACATGATGTTGCAGATATAAAAAAAACTAAATGCAATGAACAGAATGGCATATACAACCTAAACTATGAAATATCAGTTTAAATTCTGACAGTTTTTACAATCCCATTACAATTCACCTTGATCCGCAATTTGTCAAATGTTCAGAATTTTAACTAATTAATTTATTGATGTATGTTAAGTATTATATAAATTACCTATGTTACGGCCTGGCTCATGGGCCGTAAACCCAAACAAACTAAACAAAACAAACACTTAACTAACAAACAGAATAACAATAGAATGAGGTGTGAATGTCTGTAGGTGTAAGTACTGAATATATGTG
>JAODUH010005040.1:0-10355 GCA_027564835.1 Typhlichthys subterraneus | reverse complement strand
ACCCAGAAAATCGCCGGACAGACAGAAAGTGAAATAAATATAGGGAATATTTTGCGATTCAAATGGAAGTTGATTTTGATAGTTTGTATGTGTTTATATTAAGCCTCTACATCCTTAATGACATGCTAAAACTAAAATGACTGATTTCCCTTGACTATCCCTTTAATTCCCTGACTTATTTTTTCCCTAACTTTTTTTTTATTTCCCTGACTTTTTTTTTCTCCCCTTGACCCCTAAAATGTAAACATGTTATAAAACTTTCGTTGCGTTCTATGGTCTTTCTTGAACAAGAACGAATAGTTAAATATCTCCCTTTTGTGGATTAAGAGGGAACGCAATGCAGCATGGTTTCTAGATTTACTTGTCTGAACACTCCGATATTAATTTCTTAATTTATAATAGATTACAACGCCTATGTAATGTAGACAGACAGATAGACAGATAGATAGCAAGCAAACCATGTTTTAAACGTTAACTTGAATGTCTCTCTCCCCCTCTCTCCATCTCTCTCCCTCGCTCTCTCCACCCACCCTACAGTTCCCTAAGGCAGGACAGTTTGAGACCGTGTGGCAGGTGAAGTTCTACAACTACTACAAGCGGGAGCACTGCCAGTTTGGCAACAAGTTCAGCGACATCGAGTACGAATGCAAGCCCAACGAGACGCGCAGCCTGATGTGGATCAACAAGGAGGTGTTTAACTGAGCCCCCCTCCCCCCGACAGCCCCCGTGGTTGGGCCCGAACCTCCGCTGGCCTGCCTAGATAAGCTACACTATACTACAGACGGGCCGGGCAGAGTTGTCTGTTGGCCATGTTGATCTCACACGGGGAGGGGGGGGGACTGGCCGAGAGGTGGAACCACAGAGGACCAAAATGGACGACACTGAGCGTGGCTGGACGGACTATAGCGAACCAAACTGACTGTAGCCGTGCAGTGTACTGGTATACTTCCACATTAGCAATCAGCCAGCGCATTTATTTATTTATTTATTTATTAATGATTTTAGTTATTTACCTCCAGATGTCACAAAAAGTCTCCAGGGGATATTCCATCAAGCCAGATAAAGTCTTACTAGTTTAAGTGAGAGTACTGTTCCATTACTGTGGTTAATATGATTTCCTGTTCAATAACCAAGGTAACATCTGAAGGACTAGCCTGCTCCCTACCAGGCTAACTGTGTTACAAATAACAGCCAACAGGCAGAATCAGGATCCCAGAAGACCATTCCTTGTCTTCTCACGCTTGCATCTCTGTTGTCATGTTCATGACCCGAAACGTAAGTTCAGACTTAGCTTTCTCTGTTTGAGAGCTCATTTAACACATTCATTTTCCCTGAAAATACCCCAGGGAGAAGAGCATATCGTTCCAATAGGCTTGCATTAATATAAGAAACTACTATTTGGAGTGCTTCTCTGATATTTGGACGATGTACGACCCTCCGAGGGGATAATTGAAGTCTTCAATTGCAGTTAGAATCATCCAATTTAAGCAATAAATCAAATTACTTTAGCTATTTCTAGATTATGTCACCAAAGTTGGTTTAATAGCAACGTCTCCAAGGAGGGTATGGTGTCCTAACAATTATTTTAAGGAAAATAAAACACTTACTTTACCCCAACACACCAGAACTAACAATACACTTACATAACTTAAATACAACACCAATCACTACATTCAACACAAGGCACACTGGGAAAGGGGCCGGAGTTTAACACTATTCTTCTTTGCCTTTTCTATCATCACGCTATTGCTCATAGCTCCATAAGCAGTCCCTGCTCAGTAGGTGAATAGACCACCGCTCTCTCCTTGACCTTTTGTGACATATTGCCAGTGATCAATCAATGTTCGACAATCGTCTAATCAGGGCTTTTTAACCACTACCACATAATACTCACTTGTCTGAGCTTGGCTTGAATAAGCATCACGTTTTTGAACCTCAAATACATTGGTGGAACGTATTAAACCTGAAATATTTAACAAAGGGGAGAGAATCATATGAGACAGCAAACACAAACTTTGTATGTACATACAGTACACAGATTAATTTAATACCTGAAGGGATAATGTGTGTTTATGATCGCCATTCCACTACAGTAATCATGTGATTTAGCTAGGGATGTTCAAAAACAAGTTGGAGCCATTTCCAAGTAAATTTCTAAGTTTAAATTATGTATCTGTTTGTTTACTTGTGGCATTAAATTCAGCAGTGTTTACACAAATGTAAATTGACAAAGCATCTATTTTTCCCAAATGTGATTGACTGGTTAAAATATGTTTATGCATACAGGTGATTTGAATTGTGTGAACATCGTGGTAATAGTTTTGACATTCCTTGTGTTAAATATTGTGTTTATGAAGCCTCTGTCAGAACATTTTAAAGGTCAACCTGTTGTAATTTATGCATATTGCATAAAAATGAGTGTCACTTGTGTTGAAGAAATGGTTTGTAACAGTTCTCTTTAAATGCATGGCTGGATTCGTTTTGCCAAAACCTTGCTGTTCACAATGCCTATACTGTTTTCTTACTATTTTGTTCCAATTTTAATAAACCGGCATCCCACACTGGAGCACCCACTGCAATAAATAAAGATGGTTTGTGTGAAATGTCTCTGAATGAGATTATGTACGTTGCATTGTTAAAGCCCCCCCTATGTTGTTAAAGCCCCCTATTCTAAAATCTAAAAATTTGTGACGTAAATGATGTTGGTAAAATGTCTGAAGGCCCAATATTTCAATCTGAAACATTCCATTTAGCCAAAAGTCCAACCCTAACCCTAATTTGACCAATCCTGACACCCACACTTAGCCAATTAGTTATAGTGCAACACCAATTGAACTTGAACATTAAGTTAAGTGTAAGAAAGACATGTGTGCACTAAATATAATTATTTAAAGCCTTTAAAGGAAGGCAATGCCATAAAACAACCCCCATAATTCTGACACGTGCACATTTAAATTAGTTTGTCATTTTAAACACTGCAACATGGATGGATGAAAAATCATAGCCGGTGCTTAAAGCAGACCTGAACTTTTGTTAAACTCTGTCCGGCACCTAGGGTTAATTTAAGACGAACCTCACAATTAATCTTTTCACACTGCATATTCTTCGCCCAGGGCGATCCATCGCCCTCAGCTACGGTGGCCCTGGGATAATTTATAACCCCCTTTCACACTCACATTGTTAACCTGAACCCAGGGCAATACGATTCACACTGCACTTCCACTAGCTCTGGGTTAAATGTCAATTGAAGTCACGTCAGCGTATTTATAGAGCACACGAATAAACAACCAGAGGCTGCCCAAAGCCCTGAACAGGAAAGAGCAAGAAATACAAGGTGAGTGAAACAACATCAATACAATAATAATTAAAGACATGTTATATTAAATAGCCACACCAAACGTCATAGAGAAAGAGTGGATCATTAAACGAGATTTAAAAGACATAATATTGGAAGACGTTCTGACCTGCAGTGGGAGAGTGTTTTAAAGTGTCTGAGTGTCCAGACAAAAAACTCAATCATCTTTGGTGTGAGCTGGGAACAGATAGAAGAGATTGGCGGTGGATCTTGTATGAATGTATGATGAGGAGCTCTGAGATGTTAAGAGGTGCCAGATGCATTTAGGGTTATTCAAAGATACGGTCATTCTCAAGAGCGCTTGCTAACGTCTAGCTCAAGTCATAACAAACTCCCTCAATGCGAGGAGATATTTGGTAAAATTGTATTATAATTAACTTACAAATTATCTTTAACATCAGTCAGGCTGCCTGACAATGGAAAGAGGCCAGTTTAGGAGAGATATGTTCCATCTTACGGCTCCTACACTATCAGGAAGTGGGGCAGAACATTCTAATTGGCTGTTAGAATTGTCATTCACTAGAAGCATACGTACTTTGCAACACAATGCTAGTGCTTCATTTACTAATTTCAGTCTTTATGTTTCTTCTACTGCTTAATAAGCAGTAACCATAGCCTATTTTACAGATTTGAACCTGCAAACAGCCAGACTCGTTTAGTTTCCCAAATAATTCCCCAGTATATCTTTAACATTCTATTTGGTAATTGAGTTAAATGTATTGTCCGCTATTGCAATCTAAATGTACGCTAATACACTGTCAGATTCACCAAATAGTGGCAAACATCGCTCATATCAACAAAACTGTAGCACTACACTTTGCTTCACAATGTATTTCGATGTGTGAGGCAGTGGACCGCGGAGGACCGCACAGCGATACTGTTTTGATTTGAGCTCAAAGTTAACAAGCCTTCTCGAGAATGACTAACCCTGCCTTTAAGTTGTTGGTCATTGTGTATGCCAATCAAAATACCTCTACTGTCAAGAAGGCGGGTCTTTACGCAGTTAGCTAGCACCGTATCCCAGACCATAAGGGCTGGCTCCGCGATCAACTCATATTACTAGATGTATGAGACTGTGTGACTCTCTGCAAGGCTACGTGGGCGGTAATCCACGCAGAGTCTCTATTACACGCTATTCTCTCTAGTCTCTCAAATCTAAGAGCGCCGGAGAGGTCCAAGGGCAAATAATAATCACAATAACATATCATACAGTATTTTGTGGTGATCAGCAATGGCGTGTTGTTCCACAGATAGGTGTCTGCTATATGTTTAATATCTATGGGCTGAGCACTCGGATAAAGGGTACTGCACAAACAAATAACACACACCCATAATAATGTATTTATACGTGTCATTCACACAAACACAAGCGTGTCCTACGCGTACATAGAAGAGGAGGTTGTTGACAGTAGAATTCTGCTGGGCATTCTACACACCACGTAGACCTGAGGGCCTCGACTAATGAGAAAAACTGCAGAAGAAATCACGCACCGAAATCTTACACACTGCAACCTTCATTGTCATCTTTTTCCTTTTCAGAACCCCACACCCCCTCCCCCAGGAGCCCATTGTCGCTCGAGAACAAGACGGATTTAGCCTCAGTTTCAGCTTAATGTTGCCGCGACAACCTGGAAAGCCAAGAAATCCTTGCAATGGAATCCGAGTATGCGCTTCATACTGACACATGCAGGCGTGGTTTAGGGGTGCTGACATTGAAAGCGACCTGAAAACAGCAGACCCTCACATTGTTCATCCAATCAACTGCAAAGTATTTCGCCTGCCATTTTCAAACAGGTTTGATGGATGGCTCCCCCGATGGACTTGTGTCTAACAATCCACCTGGCATGTCAGGTTTAGACAGATTGGCTACTAGACCAGCCTTCACAGGTGAGTCCCATCGGCTGGTCTCATCGGCTGGCCGGGTCGCCACATTAGGGGGTCATAGAGGTGGTAATGAAGTTTGCCTTGACCCAGGGGTCCCCATGTTCAGCGGCTGCTTAGACAAGCATGGGGAGAACATCCAGCAAGCTCCACAGCGTCAATCACTTTGGAAGTCGGTCTGGATGCCCTCTGGTGGATGAGGAAATGCTGTGTGTCATTCAAGCGCTTGAGCAGGACACCTTCAACCAGGCCTAACAAGAACCACCTGGCTAGGCTTTTGTTAGCACTCCTTTTAAAGGTGTAGTACACGATTTTAACCTAATCACTCAAATCACTTTTTGTCAAATTGGGGAAATATCTCCTCGGTAATAATAATCTGGTGTTCCTACACCAGACTCTCTCTAAAGTTGGAACGTGTAAATGTGAACAGTTGTGGTGCGGACAGCAACACAAGTGGGTTGTGTCTGAAACACTGTCTCACCAGGTCAGTCATATTGAGGCAGTCAGGTCGATAGCAGGCCATGGGCCTTTACATGGCCCCGCCCCCACTTCAACCAGTGGACATCTTCTAACTAATGAACACAAGTGGGTTATCACAGCCTGCGTGTGTGTGTGTGTGAGAGAGAGAGAGAGAGAGAGAGAGAGAGAGAGAGAGAGAGAGAGGATTGCCTTGAGATAAATAAATGCAGTTTAACAGCGGTAAACACTTGCTTCTACAAGGTTATTAGACTCACTTTTCCGTCTCTCTCCTTAAGTCTCCTACCATATTCGTTGCTTCTGTGCTCTGTCTGTCAGACACGCAGGCTCGCTCGGAGCAGTGGTATGTGTGGCAGTGCAGGAACAAAGATTCATATTAAATAATAAAACAACATCCACTGTAATTACCATGGAGAACTGGCATATTTGAAAAGGTCATATGTTAATAGTGAGAGAGATAAAACCAGAACAAAAGCTTATAGTCATGCCCAGCACTAACAGATCCTGCTTCTGTGAACAAGGTCGAAACGTACAGTAAATGAAAGGAAATTAGAGTAAATTGTGAATTTCTTCTCTAATCAAAGAAGAAACCAACTGAATTATTTTAATATACGGAAAATTTAAACTCAATTTAATTTCCTATTAAAATTGTAATTGCCCACCAGACGAGAAACCGATTCAATCAGAACTTGAATATAATATAGGAGAAATTATAGGATGTTCTCAGAAATGGATGATCATTTTTTATAAGACCATGTTTTAATGGCAGCATAATATGCACCCTTCAAACCATATTTTGAAAGGTGCTATTTGCTATTTGATTGTTGTCATTGGCTTATACATTACCAGGGTACAGTCATCGATTCAACTTCTATCATACCATGATGCCAACAATCATAGCTTGTGAATATACATAAATGGAACAGTTGAACAGAATACAAGTTAATTTACTTATTATTTGAGCTGCACAATGCACTGAAACATTTTTAAGCACAATATAAATAGAGAAAAGTCCTCTTTTTGTCTTCTGTCAACACATAGCACTGTCAGTGCCATGTGACAAAGAGACACCGGCCTGTCTGGAGATGGTCCCCGGGTGCTGCACAGCGGCTGCTCACTGCACTCCAGTGGGTTAAATCTAGAGGATGAATTTCACTACATGTATGTGTATGTGACATGCCATCATTTACACATAATCTATTGCTGTTCCTATATTTGCAGTAGTTACAATAAGAACCTCAGTCAAATGTTAAGGCTTTTGTTGTGTCAAATGTAATTTTTTTAGTTTTCTTTGTTTTTGAATTCGAATTTCTTTTGATTTCTTTGTGGGGGTTCTTATGTGCAAACTGAAAATTGACATAAATTGTGAATTTATGTGAAATTGTTGCTTTGTAGGATCTGGTTGCCTGGGTAATGGGTCACAATATCACTTACACTACTTACCGTTGCCAAAATAATTCACAATAGTGATATTATCGCAATGTCAATAGACAGGCTTAATTCTATCAATTCATCTTCAACTTTGTTTATTGTATGTTTTGTTGTGTGAGGTATCAAAGCATTCGTCCAAAAGAAGGTGTGTGTAATCCTTAGCTTTGTGACTGATAGCTGTATGTGACCAATGTTTACCATGAAAAGTGAATCTGATGTAAAAATGCAAAAGGGAAAGCAGACATCTTAACTCTCCCAGAAGTTCTTGGAGTGTCCCGCATTTTAATAGCGGCTCCCTGACGCCCGCCAAATAGTACACAATTGTAAAGCGAAGAGGAGAGAAAGAGCAAAATATTGTCTCATCGGGAAGTGGGGGAGGAGGGGGAGGTCGGGGAATGGAAGGGGGAGGGGGGGGTGCTAGTGTACACACAAAGACTGCTGCCATCAATGTGCCAATGTGTCAATAGGCTACCAATGCGCTGAAGGTGGCCTAAATGTTGATGGTGAACGTTGGCAATGGGGCTGCATGCTAGCTAGCTCAGGCCGTATTGCTATTATCAAAGAGTAGCTTCTCTAGTTTCTTACGATAAACACTGTGGAGCTAGTCTTCTGTTTTAGAAACATTAGGGAAAACCACCGCTGCGTTTTAAATGTAACAAGCGGCGCTTCTGTTGCTCCTCTGCTCCTCTGGTGAACGGCCATGTTTCCCCAGAGCACACCCACTGATTTATGCTGATTGGTTATCGCTGTGGCAGTGTGGGGATTATTATTAGGCCAAAAACATGTTGTTTTCTGTTGGATGTTGTTTCACCGTGTTGTGGCGATTACATTGTGTTGTGTTCCGAGATTCTGTTTGTCGTTTTGGAGTGTTCATTAGCGGATGCCCAGCAGGGAGATGAGGCAGCGTGCAAAGGGTGGGAGGTTCGGGGGTCCCTGACCTCGTCTTCGAGAAGAGGGACGCCGCGGTGTTAGTCGATGCTGCAGTTGTCACGACAACTCCCGCCTGCAGGAAGGCTTGTAAGTGTGCACCCTTCGAGTGCTGTGTCATCCTGGCCCAAGCGAAGGCAAATTGTTTCCTTGTTTGTGTGTCTCATTTTGGCACCCGTTATATTTTACACTGACCTCACACTGTATGTATAGTCACAGGTCCATCGGCCTTAACAATACCGGTATATCGCGACACTCCTATTACCCACCTGAAATGTTTTAGTCACTCATCGTTTTGTAGCTGACATTTGGTTCTGGTTGCCTAATGGGTATCCCTCTAGTATATTTCCCCTCCAGAAATGTTTTTGTCATTTGGCAATATCAGACATTCTTAGCTACCATTGGTAGTCTCCTCAATCCCATCACCTTTGAGATTATCGTAACTCGTCCACTTCACGTCAACTGGCTGAATTTCACACTCCAATGAATGAAGCAATAAAGGTGTCAGACCACTCTGGTCCACTCTGTAAAACCAGTTTGTTAACTAGTGTTTCCCTAAACCCAGATAAAGGCTGTGTCTAAATTGTTCAGCACGTTTCAGCGTTAACGCATGCTTCTAAGCACACCCTGTATTCATTTGCATATCAGTGCCCAGAGTACATCCTGACATTAATATGCGCGTGGGCAACACCCGGGTAGCACAATAAATGAATTGCAGTGACATAAATGAGAAGGAATGAGAATACAAGCTCGTTACCACTGAGAGTCTGTCAGTTTCGCCATCGTTTGTCATCCGCCTGTGGCGTACCGCGCTTTAAAGGTCTGGGTCTATTCATCAGTGCATGAGCCTCACACATACACACACAGAATACAGGTACAGAATACTCTGCACTGACTTACGCATCTCAAACACACACACACACACACACACACACACAATACAGGTGCTCTGCACTGACGTACGCATCTAAAACACATGCACACACATGCACACACACACAAGCATGCACATGCACGCACACACACAAGCATGCACATGCACGCACACACACCATGGGTAAGATGTCAGCGTTGTTGGCTACTTGAGTCTAATGAGACATTGTATAAGTTCACTGTGTAAAATGTAACACTTCTATCAAGTAAACATGGTGAGAAATCTATCCATCCTTCCATCCATCCATCCATCCATCCATTCACCCTTCCATTCACCCATCCCCTGGTTCCACCAGGGGGCTGTGCTGCACAGGGGCAACATGTCTAAATAGTCAGTAGGGGTCCATTCGTCTCCATAACGCCCCTGTCCTGCGGTCACAAAGGGCAGCAGGGCGTTATCACCGGGAATATTCTCTGCAGAGTGGAATGACTCTCAATAATTGATTAGATATCTGTATTTAACTACCCACGAGACACAGAAGGATATTTAAATGGGAGAGGGTTTGATAGCACCCGTGGAACTGTGTGTGTGTACATATGCATGTACGTGTGTGTTTACATCTGTTTGTGTGTGTGTGTGTGCGTGTGTTTGCATGCACGTGTGTGTTTACATCTGTTTGTGTGTGCGTGTATGTGTGTGTGCGTGTCCGTATACGTGTACGTGTATGTGTGTGCACTTGAAATGGTTTGTCATCTGTCGGGAAAGCCTAACAAATGTGTTCAACACACACACACACATGCATACACACACGCACGCACCTGTACACACGCACGCACCTGTACACACGCACCTGCACACGCGCACGCACACATACATCACGACAGGTATCTCACTACACTAAGTGACTCACCATCTCCAAGGCATCCAACTGAGTTTCTATTTAGAGAGAAGTGAACGACACACACACGCACATCCATGCATGCACACACACACACGCACGTCCATGCATGCACACACACACACACACATGCATGCACACGTCAGTTTTGGCTAAAGTTGGTGCAGACACTTTGTCTTCACTGTGTGTGTGTGTGTGTGTGTGTGTGTGTGTGTGTGTGTCTCTCTCTCTCTCTCTCTCTCTCTCTCTCTCTCTCTCTTCCCAGCCGTGTTAAGGGAGGGAATGAGAGAGAGATCATGAAAGATTATGGGGACAAAAAGAGACACACGAATATTTAAGGGTTTAAAGACCGACGTCGCAGGACTCTCCAGAACAGACTAATGTAATACTGTTAAACAGATGCATTACCAAAGAAGCATTAACATGTATCTAATACAGCAGATACATGTTAGTACTTCTAATACAACATATACATGTTAGTACTTCTACTGCAGCAGATACATGTTAGTACT
>JAODUH010005039.1:0-10356 GCA_027564835.1 Typhlichthys subterraneus | reverse complement strand
AAATGTAGGTTGTAAAGCCCTTTGAGACTGCAATGTGATTAAGGGCTATATAAATAAAATTGACTTGACTTGACTTGTCATTATAACCAGCAATCCTGTCTATCCATAGATGCACACCGTCACTGTGCTTATGCATTGTAACAACTTATGATTAGTGATTTCACAAGGTGGAATAATACATTATAGACATTTAAATAAAGCACATCATAGCATGTCTGCTAGCAAGTAATGAATTAAAATGAGCATACCATTATAACATATCATAGCCATACAGAAAGCAATGTATTATAAGAACTTATAGGACCCTACAAACTTTGCTCACTTCATTTTAGTTCTGTTAATTGTCAGTAATTCCCGTACAGAGTATACAAATGAGCTAAATGCCAATTCTTACAGTCCAGTTGCAAATAAGTCACAACACAATGTACAACCTCAGGCTAAGTACATTGACGAGACTCCTTAACCCTTACAATAAGGCACAGTGTGCGTGGTGACTACATTTTCCAGTTTTATTTATATAGCCCTTAATAATCATATTACATTCTCAAAGTGTACTGGTCAAAATGTCACATTGAAACATCAACACCCAAGTAGTGGCATATATCATTAATTTATCATTTGTCATTTATTAAACAATGTTTTAAAAACAGCAATGGTTGATCGTCCTGCTAATCAGTAAACAGGCAGATGTATAGGAGGGTAAGACAGAGGCAAGATCCTAAGTATGATAAGTGGTGGCATTAATCCATTTATTGCATCTTTCCGGATCTTTTGGAATCGATAAAATGCTTGTCCTTTAACCTTACCACAATTGTTTTGGCATCCCGGCGCACAACAACTATCTACCATGTCAAATAAATGTGTACCAGTATATATATACACTGCAGGTGAAAGACAAATTAAACCTTGTGCTTTCCTGCCAAAATGGCGGTGTTTAGATTCGACTGTTGCATGCCGGGAACTACCGGAACTCTATAGACCATGGCTAGACTAGAGGGAACAAAGATATGCATGGGAGAACAACTGGTACTCTAACACAAGAGAGGATTCAAAAACTCTTGGCTGGATGTAACTCTACAACTACTGTAACAAACACAAACAAACAACACAGGTGACACAAATCAAGCAATTAGGAAGCGGGTTAACACTAAACTAACGGTATTGGATACCGTCTGTAACCTGGAGCTAGCGTGTCTAATAATAGCACACCATCCCAGAACCGTACTCTTCCCCCACGGAAAAAAGCTGTGATGTCACATCTATACAGACCACAGCTTTGGGTGATGTAACACCACGACCCTGGCCTTGAGGAGGCAGCTGTTGGCAGCTCACTAGAGTCCCGCGTGCCTGGAGGGGGATCAGACAGTGACCACTGGAGAGCAACCCTTAATGCAGACGGGGAAAAGCTCCTGGGTTGTGCTGAGCTCCGAGATAAGATGAGACACAGTTACAGGGAAGTCGGATAACTGGAAGTTGGAGAGCAGGTATATAAGAGGAACACAGACATGGAGAAAATGTGGTATTATGTTCAGAAAGTTACATGAATCATGAGCATAACAAGTTTAACATAAATAAAAAAACAAGCAGACACAAAGATAACATATTGCAACAGAAAAAAAAACGTAAAAATACAATTTAACATAGAATACAATAGAATACATTGTCGAGTCAAGTCAGTTTTATTTACTGTTTATAGCCCTAAATCACATTACTGCGCTTAAAGCGCTCACATTTCTCATGGAAACAAATACCCACTTAAAGGTAAAGTCAGCTATTGCATGCTAAATGTACGCTAATACACTTTTTGTCAAATTCAACAAATATCTCCTCGCATTTCGCTAGCCTACCGTTCTCTGTGCGTGTTGAAAAAACAATATGATACTTCTACACAGCCCTCGCTCAAATAGCAACAGAAACAAGGTGGCGATCACAATTATGTTGTGTTTCTGAAACGACTACAACTGTAGTCGTTTAGTCATCATTGTATGCATTAATGTCTCACCCAATAGCTTGTATGTTCTGTAGTTTAAGGCGAGGCATCACATTCCAAAATGATGATTTTGCTTTAATCTGTCAAATTGTTTTGATTGATTTAATTCATATGTGGTTTTGCAGCTATTATTACAATACATTCCTAAAATGTACAAAACAATTGTGAATTGACATGTACAGATGAAATAGTTATATATGGACTAGCTTACTTAATGTTTTATAAAACAAATGTTCAAATTATATATAATTCATCATGGAGAGAGTGTGTTGTTATTGCATTAACAGCCATATTCTCAAAATGACATATTCCTCGTCCAACAAGGCAGTTAGACCATCATAATTTGACATACTGTTTCCTAAACCTTTCTAGCAATAAAATTACAGAGAGTTTCTTTAAAATATCTACAGTAATATCATTCTCATTTTATGTGGCATTTTTTCTGTAAATATGTGGATAAAAGGGTCTGTGACACATGAGTGGCATAAGTCCATGAACAAACAATATTTATATAACCCCTTCTGTAAGTTTAAAGGAATTTAGTATATTATCACAATAAAAAAAAAAAGTATTCCGTCTAACTCTTATTCAATGTGCTGGTATTTTTATTGGTGTGATATGCAAATCAGTCCAGAGTCAATGAGGAAGTCCTTTAATTTCAAATAAAAAAATACAACAACATACAGTAAATTGTGATTCAATAAATGATTCTATTTACCGGTATGTATGCTTTCAGCTTGTAAAGTTATACTGTGATATGAGTAAAGTTGAGAAAAGCATATTCGACTGTAGTGTCTCACCTGAAGATACCATGGCAGTATTCTACCACGGTACTGCTTTGCTCTGTGCTGTGTCGATTGTGGTTCGAAATAATGTGACGACGAACTACAGATCATTGAAAATTACATGCTAGGTCTGGGTTGAAAAAGACTCAACTTATCCTTTAAGCTCCTTTAATAAGTATACTCTCAATTTAAATTATTACTTTGTCTTTGACAGTCAGTCCCAGATAATATGAAACAAAGTACTGCAGGCTGGACATTTACATGTATTTCTATAGATAACGATTTTCTTTGTCTTCAGGAAGCAACCAGGCCCTCTGCATTTCTCCAGGATAGATCCAGTGTAATGTTATCTTGTATCCAAAGTTCACCCCATAGGTATTACTGCATCATCTCAAACAAGGTGAGGTGAACGACCTCACAGAGCTCCTCCTTCCCGGCATGTCCAAATGCGTGTGCGTGTGCGTGTGCGTGTGCGTGTGTGTGTGAGTGTGTGTGTGTTTGCGACGGTCTCACGGTATCAAGGGCTTCCTCTCTCCCTCCGGCACCGCCCTCTCCCAGCCGTGCCGTATGCGAGTGAGACGGCGCCCCAGGCAGGGCAGCAGCAGCGCCCCCTTGAGGCCGAGGACCACGGTGGGCAGCGCCAGGGCCAGCATGTAGGCACGGGGCATGTACCACCTGTAGGTGGAGGGCCGCAGGAACTTGTCCCAGCCGTACAGGTAGACGTGCAGCGTGCACAGCAGCAAGGTCACATGACCCAGCTTGGACTGGGGCAGGATGGGGGAGGGGGGGAGGGGTGGCAGAGAGAGATAGAGGGAGAGAGAAAGAGAGAGATAGAGAGAGAGAGAGAGAGAGAGAGGGTAATAGAAATGGGGAGAGAGAGACAGAGATATATGTCGGAGAGAGAAAGGGAGGGAGTGATAGATAGATAGGGAGAGAGGGTGAAAGAGGTGGAGGGAGAGATGGAGGAGAGAGGGAGGGAGATAAACAGAGAGAGAGATAAGACAGCGAATACACACGTTTTAAGATGCACACTACCGCTAACACAGACCTAATTGCTGTGTAATAGTTTTAATGAGCAGGGATGTGACAGATTGACCTTTAAGATACACCCCCCCACACCCCCCCACCCCCCCCACACACACACACACACAAATGTATTGTATAGGTACACACTGGGGTCATGCACAAACACACAGCGAATAGACACAAACACTGACAATGACAATGCATACACAAGCCAAGGGTAATGTATGCCCTCTGAATTACAGTTGATGAATAACTTAACATTTAAAGCAGTGCTCTAATTTTGGCTGGACTAAAGGGGACAAGAGGGTGATGGGATTAGGAAATGAGCTTGACATGACCCAGTTACATTCATGAGTGAGCATGTTGAAGCCAATTTCATTTTAAATTGGCCAAAGAAGAAGAAAAAGACGAATATACTGTAATAAAATCTTCATGTTTTCGTAACTAAAATGATGCCCGCCTTGGATGGAAACTTCACTAACAGAGACGGTTGAGGTACCTACATTGGTAAAGCAATCATATTTGTATCTAGAATATTTCCAAAAGCACTAAATATATTTGGCAATGTTATTGTACAGGTAGTAATGGTACCTTTCATGTTAATTTCAGGGATATTTATCCCCATGTAATATTCATAAGATTAATTTAAAGGCGCACTCATCATTTTGCATTCGTGTATTTAATTTTTAGCTCAATTTCTATCATTGCTCATACAGTAGCACTGTTAACAGGTCACCTTCGTTACTGAAATGTTTATTAGACTGAATGAAGCGGGGTTGAGAGGAGAATGTGCCGCTAAACTCTCTAGCGCCATGCAGTGGTGGGGCGCAAAACAGCCCTCGTAACACTGCGTTCAAATACACTTGAACACACACTGGCATATGGTATATTATGTCAACACATGCACATAACAGAAGACAAAATGTCACCACCAGCAGCATGGGAAATATTACATAATACACCTATGGGAGAATTATTGCCAGGGTCCCCACAATGTTTGCAAAGCACAGGGAGACTGTCAAACACTCATAGCCTCCACAGAATGCCTCTAACAGTGACAAACTACACTGCTATATTTAATAGTCACCACATCACACTATATCTATGAATGCTGACATTCCACACACACACACACACACGCACACGCACACACACACATACACACGCACACGCACATGCACACTCACACTCTGCCCACCTGAACAAAGGTGAACTCCCGCCAGCTAAGGGCATTGCTGACTGTTGGAAGGGATGTTATTCCTAGCAGCACATATAGGCCAAACGCCATAATTCCAACGGAGTAGTAGGAATCGGTGCGCCAGGCTGCAGTGGTGTCAAACTCTGTGGTCTTGTTCTCCCTGATCTAAAAGAGTGGAGCATTTCATATCTGCCAACGTTTACGGTAATAATGATTGCTCCTGATCTGCTGTCTTGAGCATTATCATCAAGAGAGACTGTTCCCAGTCATGTTTTACTGTGCAAGCAGGCTTACCACAGACACTGCACTTGCTACAGCCTTGAATCTCACATAATACCTGCAGAAGAAGAAGAAACCAAATACGTTAGCGTTAGCAAAAATCCTCCCATTCAAAATACCTCAAGGCATTTTCGAGGTCCGTACGAGAAGACCTGGGGAAGATGGATACCAGATGGTGTTTTAAACTTAGCGGTTCATACTGTATGTGTGTGTGTGTGTGTGTGTGCTGTATACTTACCGCGTGGGGATGAGGAGTGTGTAAAGAACATGCAGGAAGGCAAAGCCCAGTGCCAGTAGACCCAGCTGCTTCCTGCACAGCATCCAGCGGTCCAGCCAATTTGGGAAACGGCTGGAACAAGACAAGCGTTTTTTTTTTTGTTTTTTTTTGCCATGGTTACGTGACCATACGGAGACATGACTGAGGAGTCTGAACCTCTGTCCTGGTGAATTGGACTCATACTACCGACCATACAGGGTTAGATTACTTATTAAATGTAGTCTGTTACAGTTATCAGACTGAAATTATTATCAGTAACGTCATTTTTTGATTACTTAAATGTTGTAATATAGTCTGATTACTTTCCATTACTTTTAGATTACTTCATACATTAACATTTTTCTTTGAAATGCCATCCAAAGTGATTTTCGGCGTTCTTTCTGTTTTTGTGAGCTTTTATGTTGCTTGAAGTTATTGATTGATGTTAATGAAAGGTTAATAAGAGAACAGCCAATTTTCTCCAAACTTCACTTCTAGAAGAAAGCATCACAATTTAAAAATATACCTGTAATCTGATTCCACAATTTTATTTGGTGTCTGTAATGGATTACAGTTACTGTTTTTCGTGATCAGTTACAAGTAACTGACTACAAGTAAATGATTACATGTAGTCAGTTACTTCCCAACCCTACGGCCATGTCACTAGTATGTTACCTGTACTTGGTTCCTCTGTGGAGCTGAAGGAAGGAGGCCAGAACACCAGGCAGGTAACACAGAGACAGCATGACGAGAGACACACAGGGAAACACCTGGGTGATGGAGCCCAAACAGGGAACACTTACACACTTGCTTATAATTGATTTATGGGGACGTAATGCGTAGCCAAGCAGAAAATTATGTGCATGCTGACTCCACCAGATGGTGCTGTATTTTTTGTACTCAAATAACTATAAAGAACGATTCTTAGTGTTTCCATGGAATAAACATTGTTGCTCAATCCCTTGACAGATGTGACACATCATTACATACACACACATCATTCTCCCTGAAGTGTTATTTAAGTCACCAGATGTTGTGCTTTTTGGGCATAAATAACTAAAAGGTGTGATTAGTTCATATGTGTTTCTTCAGTCCCTTGACATATGCATATGCAACAGGGAAATCATTAGTACATGGAAATCATGAAGTGTTATTTAAGACATTAATCTGAGAACTGAAGTAAGTCTGCATGTGAAGAATACAATAATTCAGCAGACATACATTCACGAAAATGCTGAGATAGGGTATTTTGTCTTGTCCTGTGTGATATCTTGCCCTTTGTTTTAAAGGTAAAGGTCAAACCAATGGTTCAGGGACTATTTACTCACATGAGCGTACATTCTTTGAACCACATTAAAGATAATATAACCTCATTGTTATATTGTATTTTTTATAATGTCAAATGTCAAACATTGGTTAATGGACTTTTAATGTCTTGATCTGTGAAGTGATACCGTTTTCCAATCCCAATATAAGACTATAATTTTGGTGCTTTGCTGATTGTGTAATTTGCATAGTGCTGTACAGCATCTACTAAAATGACGATTAAATTAAATGATCTGAGACCAAAAGATATAGGAAAGGCAATTAACCTTTAAATATCAGTTGAAACCAGACACCTTTTATGCTAGCTGCAGAATCTTAAAACAGAGGTTATATTTTTTGTTATAATCAATAGAATATTTCTATTTTTTATTTATTATTTATATATATATATATTTTTTTTTATATTCAAAAAAGCAAAACAGTGTGAAATAACTGAAAACATGTCTTATATTCTAGTTTGAAGAAACTAGAATATAAGACATTTTTTCAGTTATTTCACATTTTTTTGTTAAGTACATGATTCCATATGTGTTCATTCATAGTTTTGATGCCTTCAGTGAGAATCTACAATGTAAATAGTCATGAAAATAAAGAAAACGCATTGAATGAGAAGGTGTGTCCAAACTTTTGGCCTGTACTGTATATAAATATATATATATATTTATATATATATATATATCTATGGCTTGTGTTTGTGTGTGCGATCTTTGACAGGAAACAGCGCTGGAGAAGCACTATACAGGACTATACAATAATGAATTCATTAATTAATTCATTCATTTAATTTAATTTAATTTAATTTAATTACATTTAATTATAAAAAAATATACTGTACAGCTATACAGTAGATTGTAGCGTTTTTCTCCGGCCGACTACCTTGTTGGCCAAGGACACCATGATCCTGAAGGACATGTCCTTGTTCTGCGTGACGTACGTGTAGACCACGTCTATGACCAGCACGTAGAAGAAGAAGAAGGCGACGAGGCCGCCGGCCAGGTACAGCGGAAGCTGCCACTGAGGGAACAGCCGTAGGGGGAAATTTTCCAGCTCCGCGGCTGCTGACAAGCCTCCCCTGTCCAGGACACTGAAGCCTAGCCTGGTGGCCAGCTCTGCTACGACCGCCTTGGCCTCCGCATCGTCACCGCACACATGCACCTGGACACACACCGGCCAATGAGATAAGAGCGCTGCTCTTCCCCCCCCCAGCACACACACACAAACACAAAAAACACACATACAGGTATAGCCCACTCAGTGTGTCATCTTTGAGAAATTAAAGCGTTAACGATGAAAAGGATGGTTCTGACTCCGGAGGATTGAACATGCTACCACCTGCAGCGGACATGAATGTAGAGCAAAACAGTCTAAATTTAGTTTGTGGTTGGGAAGGTGTGTGTGTGTGTGTTTGTGGGAGGGGGGGGGTTAAAACCAAGAACAGCCCATAACTTTGTGCGTGCATTTGGTTTGGCTTTGGTTGAGACCTATACCAGCCCACACACACACTAAACCAGCCCACACACACACACACACACACACACACACACACACATACACGCACTCCTCTGTCTGTTTTTTACGCTCCTGAGACCTATACCAGCACACACACACACACACACACGCACACACACACACACACACACACACACACACAAACCAGTCTGTCTTGTTTACGCTCCTGTGGGATTTCGCAGCCAGATGAAAATGAAAGGACAACATCCACATGGGCAGCTGCTTCCCATTTGAGCGAGAGACGGCAAAGCAGTAGGACGGGAAGCTTGTGTTTCCTAGGCTGTACTTCATTAAATCAAAGGCATCACCGCACAGCTCCGGTGGTGCTAATCCTGAAAACACAACGCGGGCTCTGGCTGTGGTTTCTTGCATTTTGTTACATCAAATTGCTGTTTTGTCCGCACCTACGTTTGATTTGTACAGGGGCTGTTGGCGAAATATGTCTGGAAGGGGAAGGGGGGGGGGGGGGGGGCGGGGGGTAGATATTAAGGAGACCCACACAGAGTAAATAGACACCAACGGCGTCCTTACTGAAATAGTTTTGGAGGATTCCTCAAATTGGTTTTAGCGTTTGTTTTCCTTTCATGCTACATTCTAATCCCCTAATCCCAGCAATCGCAGCTCCAGAACCAAAGGCTTCTTTCCACTGAACAATGGGTTCAGTGTACCTGTCTGTTGGCATCGAAGGGTCCGTTCTGAATGGCCCAAGCAGACACCGTGTTGAAGGCCTTCACCACAGAAGCTCCGGGAACCAACCTTTATATAAACACAGCACATCATTTTAGGTAAAGGTAAAAATAATACAAAATATAAAAATAAAGTTTTTCTAAGTTGTCTTTAGTCTGTGGTCTACAGGAGACAGAGAAATGTCTTCATATTTATTGGTGTGCCATCGTTATAAAATATTGAATGTTTGTCTAATCAGATGCTTATTGCTTATTCTTATGCTGTTACCTCTGCAGATACAGGGCATTGGTCTCTGGGTAGCAGCCCTTCTTACGATTGTTACTGACGTCAACCAGCACCTTGTGGACGATCACACATTATTGGGAGTTATTATTGGCTGCTACAAGGTGGAAAGACAGCATGAGGGATGTTTTCTTAAAAGCTCACTATTCCATTTGCATTCGCAATTGTCCTGAATGTGCATTACAAAACAAGAGTTACTCAAACTCATATTGTTGAGTTTCAAAATAAACACTTTTTGAGAGAAATGTGTCGTTCCGGGGGCGATACCATATAATCAAGGAGTGAACTTTTAAAGGGCAATATACAACTGTGGCATTTGTGAGTTAATGCACCTTTCCCTTCAGCTGGGGTGCCAGTGTCTCTATAAAGTCATAGTGTTCTCTTTGGACACACATGAAGATAAGACTGCATGACTGGGCAGCCGCTGTGTGGCTCAGCACCTGGAATACACACACACACACGCACACACACGCATGCCAAAAGACAACCAAGACATTATATATAACAGGAATAGGAAAATGTTCCGTAGAAATGCTTTGTTCCACTTGCACACACACACCTCTACACACACACACACAGACACACACACCTCTACACACCTACACATGCGCACAAACGCACCCACACACACACACACACACACACACACACACACACACACACACATACAGCAAAGTGTTCCTACCTAAGCTTTGCAGGTAATCATATACTGTAGCTCTGTAGCATAATGAAGATTACGGAGCTTCCATTTGCGTTGCAGTCCATGCTGAACAGACACACACTTGTGGTATCACACATAAGTACTGTACCACATAAGTACTGTACCACAGAAGAGTGACTCGCACATGCAGTAGGATACGCGCATGCGTTGTTGCCACAACAAACAAGAAGAGCAACCTCCATCTTGTTAAGTCTTGTCAGGTTTACTAATCACAGCATACATCTTTCAGTAAAGGGCTCCACATGCCACACAAGACACAGAGAATAACTCCTCACACACACCACCCCCCCCCCCCCC
>JAODUH010005038.1:0-10357 GCA_027564835.1 Typhlichthys subterraneus | reverse complement strand
CCCCCCCCCCCCCCCCCTCTCTCTCTCTCTCTCTCTCTCTCTCCCTCCCACCCTCTCTCTCTCTGTGTTTCTCTCCCCCCCTCCCCTCCACACTGAGGCGGTGACTCACTCCTGACGGGACAAAAGCCCCAGCGCTCCTCCTTGCCGTAGTCGTAGGTGGTGCCGCACCACATGTGTCCGTCCTCCCGCCCGACGCTGGTGCAGCTGTGGAACCACTGGCCGTCGTACAGGAAGGGCAGGTAGCACGGGCGTCCGTGGGAGTTGCCCTGGATGGTGTAGATCTCTGTTTCGAGAAGGGGGGGGGGGGGGGGGTTCATAAATATTAGTTTAATTTAGAGAGAAAATATATAATATAAAATGAAGCCATAGCGGAAAGAGACAACAGTTGACTCCAAAGCCAGTAGTGATTTGAACTAATGAACTGTATCAGATTACCCCCGTTTGAACAAATATCCGCAGCTTGTCACTAAAGCCTCCGCATTCCATCGGTACAGCAGGGTGTGAGGAGAACAGCAGAGAGAGAGGAGAAAGATAGAGAGAGAGAGAGGAGGGGGTGGAGAAAGAGAGAGAGAGGGAGAGAGAGCGTGACAAAGATAGGCTGACAGAGTTTGAGTTCAAACAGCACTTTAATTAGACATCACCATATTCTATTTTAAATTAATCCCATCAGTGGTGACCCTAAATAAAGCTCCTTTTTAATCCCACACTCTCTTGAACTCCCCTGCATCAGCCGTCATGTTATAAAAGGTATATTCAAGCATTATTCATCCCCTCACCATCCCTTTGAACATTGATAGTAGGTCTCGATCTCTATACGTGTCTATTTTTAGTTTCCTGATAGTGTATACAGCCAGGTTTGCCTGGCCCATCAAAAAGTTTAACAATTCACACTTTTTTTTATTTTTCTTAGAATAAGCAACACCAAATATATATATATATATATATATATATATATAAATATTTAGATGAAGACGTCAATGTATACAGCAAATCACCAAGTCTACAACAATGCAGAACAGTGAAATATTGTTTATCTTTCCTAACAAAAGGGACAAGTACTCTGCACTACTGGATTAAGCACAGATAGAAAACAGGCTGAGAGAGAGAGAGAGAGAGAGAGAGAGAGAGAGAGCAAAAACACACACTGACTTCGGCCATATGGAAAGTAGGGCAGATGTGTTAAACGAGGGACAAAGGGCTTCTAAAGCTCTCCCCATCTCGCTCTCTCTCTGGCCGGCTGGAGTGGCTCTGGAGCTGACTCATGACTCCGAGACATTCCTCTACTGCACTGTGAGGACGCCAGGAACAAAGCTGTGAGTATTGGCAGGGGACAGCTAGAAATGTCTCTGCTCCCCTCCCCTTTTTTTACACATAATAACTAAATAATAATATGAGGAAATTATGAATGGTAAAAAGAGGTTTTTATTTCATGCACAGCTTGGTAACCAATGCTACCGAATGGTTTAAAACTCAACAAACCCAACATACGATAATAATATACGTAGGGTTACTGGAAATGCGGCTATAGTTAGAATTATGTGCATGAAAAGTACATGTATATATATATAAATATATACACACATAGAACCTTTACCTTGGTTTAAAAACACTGAAATAGCATATCTATGTGGCTTTCTGGGTGGCAGGCAGCCAGTTATGCTAAAAGACATCATGAAGGCAGCGATACTGTGTTTCTTGGCTTTATTGCCTTGTCCTAGGTGCTGATGCAAATAAATCCATATGATCTTCAGCTTCTGTACAGCCTTCATCGTGAACAGACCATAATTCTGAGTGATTTATTTAAGAGTAAATAAAAATGATCTCTTGACATGATCTATTGAATTAAACTGATGGAAGGCTAAATCTGTATGTGTGTGTGTGGTGTGTGTCTGTGTGTGTGGGTGGGTGGGTGCGTGTTTATAGACCTGTCTTGTACCAAGTATAAATAATTACATCCATTTCGTTCTTTTAGTCCAAAAAGTACTTACATGTTTTTCTTGCAATATAGATAAAATACAAGTCAATAATGTAGTTACCAAAAAACATACCTGAACACCTGAACAAATGTTAAGTGCTGCTTGTGCTACAATTTTCCAGCTTCATGTTTTTGGGAGCGTGCTGACTCAGGGATAAGAGGCAACCTTGGGCAAGGTAAAAGTGAGACTCCAAGCTGCAGTTCTTCACTACGCGCCACTATCACCATACAGCCCCAAACTCACCTCATAATGGCTGAATCATTTAGATGTTATATTTAAATGTAAAATATGGATACACTTTTATTAGTTACTTTTCAAGCCATAGACATGGCCTTGTTCCAAACAATATATTATAAAGTTAGTTGTGCCATGAACCTATAGTCTCTGCCTATGCTCTCGTATGACCCTTAAACAGTTCCCACAGCTCGCCTAGCTACAAAAGTAACATGGCATTCCCTGTTAAAGTAACTGCAACGCTCTAGGTTTCCTCTTTTACACCACTACTAAAAACATACTTTTATATGAAAGCCTTTGATAAATCATGTATGTGCCTAGTTTCGATGCCTACTCCTTTTACTTGCATTTTACTTATTTTATTAGTTTTAAACGTTGTATTTATTGTGTATGGCACAGTTTTATTTTTGGTATATCATACTGTACGCAGTATTTTATTTGGTTTTATTATTATTATTATTATTATTATTATTTATTTTTTTTAATTTTTTTTATTTAATTAATATGTAATGCCTTATTATAATTTATTTATTAATATGTAAATCCTTATTCTTTTTTTATTCAATATGTAATCTTTTATTATTATTATTATTATTATGTAATGCTGTGTAGCGGATGCAATAGCGCCCTCCACTGGCCATGCTTACCGCGGTATGTCTTGGTGCACAGGTCCTGCTCATCTCCATACAGCCTCCACTTAAGGCCCTCCGCGGGGGGAGGATTGATGGAGGAGGAGGAGGAGGCCTTGCCACGCGACGGCGGGTCGGGCGAGGGCAGGTACCCGTTCAGCAGGTCCAGGAACTGGCCGCAGTACCAGGTCCAGCGCACCTGGGGCGGCTCGCGGTCGCACGTGTACATGTTCAGCGGGGACCAGGAGCTGAGGTTGCCCGTGACGACGCCCAGGCACAGCGAGGAGCCCAGGTTGAAGAGACGCCCGCGGGTCACCCACTTCCAGCGCTGGGCATCCTCGTCGCAGGAGGCCGACAGGGACAGAGCCCGCTCCCGGACCCCCAGGCACCGCTGGGCACCCTCGTGGTAGAAGGAGAACACGTCCGGGTCCAACGGCTCTGGATGGAGGGAAGGGAGAGTCATTCATAGAGCAGAGTATATATCTGCTGTTTCTTAAAATAGGACATTTTTAACTATTCTCATGCTTCTATATTGAATGTACTCTGGCAACTCCATTCTGCAGCATAATGAAGTGGAAGCATAACGACTTGAGTCGTTGATTGAATCGGGAGGGTGGGGGTGTGTGGGGGGTGCAATAGGGAGGAAACTGGTCACATGGGTCATTTATTGAGCTGCTGCAGAATGGAATTGCTCTTAAAATAAACACCATGTCCTATTTTAAGGTACTCACTAAAAGATAATAATAATGAATAAAATAAAATAACCTTTAAATTCCTTAACAGACAGTGGATAATAACATGTGTTTATGCTTGTTGATGCTATGCAGCGTTCCTGTTTTTTTATTTATTATGTTTCTCCTTTTAAATGTTATGGATTTCTTTATTTTTTTAAGTCATGTAGTTGTATTGTATACATCTTGTATAAACCTGGAAACCTGGAAGAATTGCTATTGTTACGACATTAGATAATTGTGATCCAAACAAACTAACAAACAACCAACAAACAACAACAATGTCAAAACAGGGCTCCATGTTGGCCCAGGTGCTGAGAGAGGACATCATTACAGGAATTAACAGCTTCACTGTTACCGGCGTTACAGGTAGCATCATGTGTACTTTGGGCCGCCGATGTCCCAATTATACTAAACTACGGCATTCCAAATGTCCACATAAACCTGTTCCAGCTGAACAGTTAACAGCTAATAAACGTTTTTCAAAAGTCAAATTCAACGAATATCCACTCATGGTCTGCTAGCTATCAGTTCTGTGTGTGTGTTGAAGAAATCCACACAACACTATGGGTTTTTGGCCATGTGTTTCCAAAGTGAGGGGCAGAACTTCTGAGGGAGCACCCAAATGGCATTGATGAGAGAGGTTTGTATTGATCTAGATAAAAAAAAGCAATCTTTTTCCAGAATGACATCACATTAAACAACACATTTAAACCGCTTACATCCAATAGTACAACCCAAATAGTTGATAATGTTATTGTTTCACTAGTGAAGTCAAATGTAAGTAGTGTCTGCACGTTTGTGCATGTTATTATGGCTGTAATTACCACAATCGTTAGTTTTTTCTTCACGATAAATCCCCTATCATACCGGCCTGACCTGGATTGACCTCCAGTCAATAGTTGCCTTTACTCAGCAGGTAAAGGAAGGAGTTGTGACATGATATTCCCACCCTCACTTCTGCAAGCAATAAAACAGATAAAACCTTGTTTTTTAAATGTGTATAAAAACGAAAAACGTCAGCCATAACGTGCTGGAATTTCATGCAGGGAGGAAAAAAAAACTCCCTTCCAGGAAAATGTGTGGTTTTCTGTCATCCTTCCTTAGCTTTTTCTTTTGCCATGTGGGACATAGATTGGGACACTCAGAGAGTGGGCTCCTTCATGCGACTGGCGTGGTCGGCAGAGTACAGGTGCAAAACAGAGTTTAGCGTTTGGTGAAAAACAGGCCTTTTTATAGCGCAGCCCTTGAGTCCACTCAAGACAGCAGCCATGGGAACTCAAATCCCACACAGCCTCTTCTTTAATCAACATGCTCAGAGCCTCCCTAATTAAGTAAATGGATTGGATATTAACACAATGGAGTCTCCTCCACTGAACCATAACCAACCTCCCTGTCCTGCCATGTCATCAAAAGTACATAATCAATGCAGGCCTCTCTTCCATATGTGGCCTTCGCGGCGGCGCTGGGGCCCTTGAGAACAGACGTTAGCTTGCGGGTCTGAAGGTTTGCAGTAATAGTTATGGAGTACAATGGTTGGAGAGCTCCCACATCGTCAGGACCTTGTACAGTGAGATAAAGCAGGACATAATTACAGCGCTGTTCCCAGACTGCCTTTCTGTAGCACCCTGTTGTTAGGTGTGTTTACTGTCAGCTAGTTGTGAGCCGATAGGCTGCAGCCTAAACTCAGAGAGCTTCCATGCCTGTCCGTTACTTGTGGAACCTATTTAGGACAAATCCATAGTGAGGGAACAACCGTATTAGAGTCCAACTACCTGGCAGTATATTACTATGGCAATGCCACGTGACATTTGCAAATTACTGATGTGTCATAATCCAGAGCAGGCCCAAACAACAAGACTCCTTGCAAAGACCTGTGGTATTTACTACAGGAATCTCCTCAGCTACTACATGTATTTTAGCTACCTATTGAATTTCAGAGTGCTATTACAATTTCACGCCGGCATATAACACATCTCATATCAAAGTTAAAGGCACTCCAGACCTTGTTTTAACCTTGCCAGTTAATAATAGTAATTTATAGGAAGCTAGTTGTATGTACCCAATCTGGTATGTAGAAATTTCACTACCATACTATATCAATACATTCTAACAGATTTTCCCAAGTATCTCCACATAATGATTACAGCATCGTTTAATAAAGGTATAGTTAATTCTGGAGAACGATATTTAAGTCAAAAGTCAAAACAAGAACACCTCTCCTTTCAATGCCATAGGGTGATCCTTTACACACTGGAAACACATTGCTGAGGCTAGGATACTGTTGTAAAGTGCTATCTTGTTTATGTTCCCATTTTTAAAGCCCGAGCTTTACAGAAATACTGGATTATTTTACGCACGCAAAACGAACAGTTAGCAACTCGATATGATGAATTTGACTAAAAGTGTATTCGTTTATAATCGCAGGTGTATATCTTTAATGTCAATATTCTCCACAGTAACTTGCTTATGGTGCGGCTGGTGTCGACTGATAACCATTAAAAGCATGTCGTTAGGCCTTTTGTAATGATTAACATCACAGTTATTACAGAGGAGAGGGTCTGCTTTGCTGTGGCCACAGAAAGCCTTTCAAGCCAGACCCAGCCCAGTCAAATGGGGTCATGTGGTGATGTCAAACATGATCTATCTGCATGTGAATAATGCTCATCCCACCACCACAACATATGAAGCTATACTGGCAAGTGACTTTCAACTACTAGACAACTTAAGAACGAACAGACACAAACCAAGGAGAAATGTCAATAGCATTGTAATTCCACTCTGAGAGGGATAAGTCTCTGTGTTTGAAATGGGAAAGCTCAGACATGGTGCAGCACGTCACATTAACTTTAAACCATCCAACCCTGTGAAATGGAAGCCACAAGTCTCCTGCTGTGATCTCATCCACCCTTGCCTGCCCATTTTCTCTCTGCTCCGTCACTCTTTTGAACACTGAAGCCGTTTCCTGCTAAGGATGCAGGCTTAGTCCTGCAGCCAAGATCAACCAGCATCAGGAGCCAGAGGAGGCAGATCTTCTTGGAAGATCGGCCTCCACCTTATCAGCGGCTCACTCTCTGGGCCAGGTTTCTCAGAGTGTGAACACTAATCGTCTGTGTTGACTCCAGCAGATGGTCCCATTAGGCCCATATGACCAACTTTCGAGAACTCGTACTGTATTAAACTTGCACAGAATATCAACACTGATATTTTCAAGAACAGTTTCAAATATATTTTAAGGAGGAATCACAATTGAACGTTTTTCTTCCTTGTTAAGATTAGTTAGATAAGTCAACAACAAAACCTTTTTTGATTAATAGTTCATCATAAAAGCTAGCTTGTTGACTATAGAACACATTTCTGCTATACTGCTGCACCAACTTAAGGAGGTTCGCTTTATAGGGGAGAAGAGATCAGGCTTAAACAAAAGTCTAATTTATCTAGATGTTACTTGCACATATTAAAATTTTGTAAACTTTCATAAAAATGGTGCCATTTAAAACCAGCTCATGCTATAATGGTTATAGCTGTTTTTACAGTGGTCTGGTTGTGAATGTGCTTCGCCCTGAGTAGCTCTGGCTTGGATGGGATGCACAAGAAAAAGGTTTTTCTGCATTTTTCTGCCATGTTCAAACAAAAAAAATATAGCATATGAGGAACAGAGAAAATTATTTGACACCCATACACCAGCATGGTAGAATGGTAGAATGATTTTCATAAGTCATTATACTGATATTTTCATGTTCAAATGTATTATGCAATGAAGTATCAATACACTATAGGAATAAAGTAAATAACGATTAGGCCAATGTGTAAAATTATTGCGTGATGTGGGCTCATAGACAGTCATGAGTTATCAATCTTAGATATAGCCTTTGCTTATAGATATAAGCAAACGTCAAATAAAGAATCTAAACTGACGTGATGTATCATTTATTATCTTAACTTGATAGTCTACAATTATGTCCATGCTGACATCACAATTTATGGGCAAAACAATAACTTTGAATGACAGATTGCACTTATAGACAATTATAATGATTTAACAAATTTTAGATCGACTCAAATGGATCCCCCAATCTCAACATAGCATTGAGAATTCGAGACAGTTGGCATTATTTTAAACAAAGGAATCTTATCCAAAACAGCAGTAGAGATTAATATGATATGCCCCTGGCCGTTTCTGATATTCTGCTGGCGCCCTGACCTAATTTCTTTGCAAATCGGATTTCACTGAAAGAAATAATGATTCCATTAACCTATTTTTCCTTTATCATATCATTTTTTTTTGGTATTTTCCCCCCCACACATTGTGATTTAGGCCTAATCTCGACCACACCAAATATGTGCTCTATATTGTGATCGATAAAGTCTGGAGTCTGGACTACTGAGTTAATTGCGGCTGCCTAACAGTCGGGATGTAAAGGTCACATCTGCCTGCAGGGTGCCAAATCAAGCGTCAGGCTATCGCCAGTTTACAATGCAAAGTTGAGTCAAAACATCCCATACTAAAAATAGAGCAAAAACCTCCACACATCAGTATTTATACAGTACTTAATAGTTTTAAAATGTTTTAGTGCAACAATAAAGCACACAATGTGAGACATAACACTCCAAAAC
The DNA here is from genome assembly GCA_027564835.1 of Typhlichthys subterraneus. NCBI lineage: Eukaryota > Metazoa > Chordata > Actinopteri > Percopsiformes > Amblyopsidae > Typhlichthys > Typhlichthys subterraneus. The sequence continues at coordinate 2,170 of JAODUH010005038.1, read as the reverse complement.
CCTTCCCCCTCACCAAACCACATCTGGTTCCACTCAGAATTCGGACTTTCGTTCGTGGCATACCAAGCGTCAGATTCAGGGAGAACTTTGCGTAGAAATAGAACGCATTGTCATGTTGTTCGTGCAAACTACGTTGGATAAGTTGCTATTGTATCATTATAAACAAAAACGCGTTCGTTGTCACATATTTAACCCCCATCAACTTTCCTTGAATGAAATGAGACTTTGCGAAAACAAAAAAGGACAAACGTTCCCTTACCTGACACGCTCCTCTGAAGTTCCAGACAAAAGAGGAATAAATATAAAGTGCATTTGTAAAAATGTTGGCAATTTGTCCATGTTCTTCTCTGCCCCTGGTTTCGGTGACGGTCTTCGTTTTGCATGTTAAAAGTGAAATAGGAAAAATTGGACGCTGGGAGCTAACTGGCGGGGGTGTTTTATTTTCGGGACGGATAAAATGCAGTGAGTGAGCAGAGGTGTAGCGACACCATCGGACCCCTAGAGGAGAGACGGCTGTGGGTCTGCCTTTTCACTGACTCAATCTCAGATTCGTCCTAAATGAATGGAGGAGCTGCTGCGTCACCGCACGGTTCGCTGTCGGTATGCATGAAGTCTTCACTCTTCAGTAGTTTTATCACGGATGATGACCGTTTCAGACACCTCTCCCCCGAGCCAGAGCATTAACCATGGGGCATTAACTGACTGACGCAAACATGTTAGAATCTTTGTAACAACGCAGGGCAATAACAATTCTGGTACATTTATTTCCCTTAATGTTATCAAATCTTTTTTGAACTTGGCTTTTATTTATGCAACTGCCTGTCATTTTTATTTGAGTTTATTAATGCCAAGTACTTTGAGCTGCATTCATAGCATGGAAGGTGGTATATAAATAGAGGTGTATTATAAATTAATTACCTTTAGCCTAGGCTACCATGTTATCAGTGTTGGGCAGTAACTACTGTAATGTTATTACTTTTTCAATAACTAAATTGAACTACATTTCTAAAACAGTAATACTATAATCCAAGTAATGCTGCATTACAAGGATATTTCTGTTCCTAGCAAATTTAGGGCAGGTTAATTGAACAAACTTGTTCAATCATCTGGTTTAAGAGGCTGCAATATTTTCACTTTGGCTGATTGTTGACTCCTAAAGTTAATTATTGTTCAATTCTAAAATGAGCTTGCTACACAGGATGTAATTTTTCAGAAGGGGCAGGGCAATAGTTAAAGTAATAAAGTAATGTAACTATTAATGTAACTAATTACTTTTAACATTCAGCAATAAGTAACATTACTTTTTGAAGAATTAATGAGTAAATAGTAATTTATTACTATTCCTGAGTAATTTGCCCAACACTGGAAGTGAGAACATTTTTAATGCAGCTAAAGATGATTTATGGGTCAAATTCTGTCAGTGCTGGCATCTACAATAGATGATTTTCTTTTGAAACTATGCAATACAATACCTACTAAAATTCCTGAATGAGAATGTACTCATATGCGAAGCCGTATAGCTCCCAATCTAGATCAGATGTGTAAACTAGATTATAATTAAGATTGTATGTTCATATTCAGGCCTACAGTAGTAGCTGTTATTTAAAGGGACAACATTTAGTCCATTGTCAGTGGAGACATACAAACATATAATCTCACCACAAATCAAAGGAATCCAGATAACAAACAATGCCCTAACATAAATTATTATTTAGCCAAACGTAAAGGACAGTGATGCTGAATTTAGAAACAATGGTTCAAACTTTGTCTAAAAGAGTCAAACACAAATGTTAACCAATAGTATTTAATGGTTTATGTAATTCTCTGCTAAGGCCCAATCTCCCCCCGCCCCGAACAGTACTTATTAGGTAAACTGGTCCCTCGCATTTTATTGGCCAAAAATAAATTCAAACATACCTAAATAAATATGTGCGTTTATGGAAAGGGGGGCCAATTCAAAATGAAACGGTTCCAATTAAAAGGCAACTTGAAAAAACACATTATTATTATTCTTCTCCATAAAACTGGTTAAATTGAACATATTGAAAAATAGTAAAAGGGATCATTCATCAGCAGCCTCCACTTCATATCAAGTAACAACTCTGAAAAAAAAACCCATTCTTTAATATTAATATTAATTCTAAAAAAAAAAAAAAAAAAAAAAAAAATA
>JAODUH010005035.1:0-10357 GCA_027564835.1 Typhlichthys subterraneus | reverse complement strand
ATTTATTAGTTAGTGGTGCGTTATTTGCATTGTTTGTATTTATTTATTTATATATATATAATCTGCATTTGGGTAGTACTCCATACACTCACACAACGTTAATGTTCACAACGCAAAAACGCGACAGCGGAACTGAACTGTACTCAGTCAGTCAGTAAAAGCTTTGCTGAAAAGTTAGAAAGCAACTGTTTTTTGTGAAAATTATTCTCTGATCACCCGCCTGGAACGCATAGTAGACCACTTGATGTGTTTTGAGTGATTTAAAGCGCAGCTGTACGGTGGGTGAATTATGTTATAACTAATCAATTAGAAATATATTAGCCATGCATTTTCCCATTATATTGAATAGGGTGCATAGGGGGGAATTACAGGTGAGGTACTGCAATGATGGCAACGGCCAGAGCCAGCACGAGGTGTTCAAATACGTTCTTGAGGAAAGCTATGGGTGACGTCCATTTATATACAGTCTATGATCAAAACAAGCACACAGCAAAGGCTAGGGAACTGTTGTAAGCGGTGTTCGCCACTTTGTGTTCCTATGTACGGAGCCAGGGCTGTGTAGAATTACCAGATTATTTTTGTCAGCGCGCACAGAGAACGGTACGCTAGCGAAATGCGAGGAGATATTTGGTGAATTTGACAAAAAGTGTATTAGCTTACAGTTAGCTTGACTATACCCTTCAAGTGTGTGTTTGCCATCTCAAGGTCCATCTCCCCCCTCCCCCCCTCCGTGTGGCATGTCAAACCGCTACCTTGGTCGCTGAAGAGCAGCTGCTTCCACTTCCTCCGCTCGACCTCAGACGCCCGCATTCCCAGCACGGCCTTCAGCTCCGACAGGACGCGCCGCGACTCCTCCCGCTCCCGCCGCTGGCGCTCCCGCTCCTCCGGGGACAGCGCGTTGCTCCACGAGTCCCTGCGGGCGCCGCAGCCGCCGGCATCATCCGAGTCCGAGTCGGACACGTAGGCCTCCCACTCCTGGAGGAGCAGCGGAGAACTGGGTGCTGTACAGAGCTACATTAGCATGCTAGCTAAGGGGAGGGACAACCTGTGTGCTGTATGTAGCCACGTTAGCATGCAAGGGGAAGGGTCTTAACTGTGTGCTGTACAGAGCTACGTTAGCATGATAGCTACGGGGAGGATCAGGGTTAAGTCAAACTGAGTGTTGTACAGAGCTACGTTAGCATGATAGCTACAAGAAAGAGCAAGGCAAAATCAAATTGTGAGCTGTACAGAGCTACGTTAGCATGCTAGCTAGAGGAAGGGTCCAACTGTGCTGAATAAAGCTACATTAGCATGCTAGCGGGGGAGAGTCAAACTGTGTGCTGAATTAAGCCTCATTAGCATTCTAGCTAGGGGGAGGGTCAAACTGTGTGCAGCTACGCTGCATGGTAGCTAGCTGGGGGGGGTCTTAACTGTGTGCTGTATGGAGCTACATTAAGCTAGCTATGGGGAGGAGCAGGGGAGAGTTACACACACACACACACACACACACCAGCTTACCAGCTCCTCTGGGACGGGGTCCCTGTCCAGGATGAGTGGGTAGGAGGGGGGGGCATCAGGAACGTGACACACGGGAGGCGCGCAGTGCGCCAGCTGCCCCTCCTCCTCACCTGCGGGCGGGACAGCGTGCGGTGATGATGTAACGCATAACTAAGACGGATGACCTCATGCTAACGCTAAGCTAGCGCTAAACTGGGTCAGGTGCATTGTTGCACCACTGTGTGCCTGGCTGCTTGACCTACATGCTGAAAGGAGCTACTTCCTTCCCTGGGGATGGGAGGGAGAAAGGCCAAATTAGCCTGTAACCAAGACAACCAATCGGACCACTCCACGGCTCGCGTCAACCGATCTATCGGTTGAATGCGCACTAGGGTTGGGCCGATAGACAAAAAAAAAAAAAAAGACAAAAAAGATTCTAGAATGGCAAAGCAGCATTCAAACTAATGTAACTGCTCGTGGTATGGTTTCCGTTTTAAAGGCTCACTGAATTGCTGTGATCAGCATAACCAGGAAGGATCACCTTTGTATCGCTTCCCCTCACACATACACACAGTCTCACGCAGGAGGAAAGATACATTAAGAAACAATGGGTGAGCAGGGGAGGAGGATGTGCATAAACTATATGTAGATCTGCTGTAACTTATTATTTATCATTACTTTAAGTAGCAATAGTTACATTAAAGCCGTTCATTTATAACTAGTCATACAATGTTTTTTGTTTTAGGCTAAAGACAAGTTCCTAAAAATGTAAAATATAAAAGATATATAGCACGTGCTCGTTTAGATCGTTTAGAAAACAGCCAAACTGTCTTAGGAAGAAATTAAACTGGAGCTCAAGGCATGCAATTGGCCCTCGCTCCTGCCTGACCTGTGTGCTGAATAAAGCTACATTAGCATGCTAGCTAGGGGGAGGGTCATAACTGTGAGCTGTAAGAAGCTAAGATAACATGCTAGCTAGGAGGAAGGTCAAACTGTGTGCAGCTAGGTTAGCATGCTATCTAGCTAGGGGGAGGGTCTTTACTGTGTGCTGTAAGAAGCTAGGTTAGCATGCTAGCTAGCTAGGGGGAGGGTCTTAACTGTGTGCTGTAAGAAGCTAGATTAGCATGCTAGCTAGCTAGGGGGAGGGTCATAACTGTGAGCTGTAAGAAGCTAGGTTAGCATGCTAGCTAGGGGGAGGGTCTTAACTGGGAGCTGTAAGAAGCTAGGTTAGTATGCTAGCTAGCTAGGAGGAGGGTCTTAACTGTGAGCTGTAAGAAGCTAGGTTAGCATGCTAGCTAGCTAGGAGGAGGGTCTTAACTGCGTGCTGTATGGAGCTACGTTAAGCTATGATGTTTAAGTGGTGAAGAAAAAGAAACAAAACCTTGGCAGAATTAAGGGAACTACTTTCAGCAAACGCTGCACTACCTGAAAACCTGTGACAGGCCCAAACAGAAGCTCCTCACCTGTGCAGGTGGCGGCCCGCCTCACCATACGCTCCACCTGGGCCACGGCATCGTCCCAGCAGCAGCTGCTGGCCTCCATGTGGGGCTGCAGATGACGCAGCCGCTCGCCCAGCTCCCGGTAGCTGGCGTGCGGGGACGCCTCACCCTCAGCCGGCCCTCCCTCTCCTCCTCCTCCGCCCAGCGGCACCATCAGCTTCTCCAGGTCATCCTCCAGGATGATCATCCTGGACCGCAGCAGAGGAGAAGAAGACGGGGGTGAACTCCATAAGATTAACATCTTTCATCGTAGTTTTTAATCAGCTCTATCTGCGTCTCGTCATGGGGAAATAATTATTTTCATTAACGAAAAGAACACTGACTAGACAGAGAGAGAAAGAGACAGACAGGCAGGCAGACAGACAGACAGAGAGAGAGGAGAGAGAGGCAGGCAGGCAGGCAGACAGACAGGCAGACAGACAGGCAGACAGACAGAGAGAGAGAGAGAGAGAGAGACAGGCAGGCAGGCAGATGGGGGCCTCTCACTCGCTGAGCAGGGCCTTGAGGTGGAGCTGCAGGCTGCGTATGGAGGTGTGCAGGGCATTGAGCTCGCGGCACGTCTGCCGTGCGCGGGCCGTCCCGTCGGGGCCGTGTGCCCGCGGCTGCGTCTCGAAGTAGCGGTGGAAGTCGTAGCTGCGCCGCACCTCGCCCAGGCAGCCCGCCAGGGCCTGGCGCAGGGGCCCCGTCACCACGGCGATGGAGCGGTGCAGCGGTGGGGGAGGAGGCGTGGCCTCGCGTTGGGCCGCGCCCTCCACCGGCTCCTCCAGTCGCCGCGGTGACAGCAGAAGGGCCAGTCGACGGAAGCACTCCGAGCTCTGCCCCACCCACAGCTGGAACAGCACCTGACGGACAGCAAGCACACAGGGACAAACTCATCCTCCACCTCCCTATTGCAGATTTCCTCCGCTTGTATTAAAGGTATAATCAGCTATTGTAAGCTAATTGTTAGCTTATACACTTTGTCAAAATTATCCTGGCTCCATAAATAGGATCATAACCAAAGTGGCAACAACAACCCTTTGTTGTGTTTCAACGTGTAGGGGCGGAGCTTCTGAGGGAGCTCGTTTTGATTTGAGCTTGGAGTTAGCAAGTTCTCGAGGATGACTAACTCTGCGTTTAAACCCCCAGCGATACCAACTTCAATACCATGTAGTTGTCTAGCCTGGCTCTGCCTGACAAACTGCTCTTAGCGTAGACTGAGGTGAGATTATAGTCTGGATACCCTGAACGCATTAGCGTTGCCCCCCCTCACCTTCAGGGCAGGCAGGCTGTAGTCGTCGGTCAGCTCCTGAGCCTGCTCGTCCCCAAGGTGCTCCACGCCCAGGCCGAGGCCTAGCTCCTTCAGCGGCACGGCCGACACATAATTCGTCACGTTGTCCACCTCCGAGCTCAGCGGGAACGTTGGGCCGCGCACGTTAAGGAGTTATAAGTCGGGGCAGGGGCGTTCATTCGTCTGACTGGCTGGGCACGTTCAGTCTGAAAACGGTGCAAGCCGTTTTTGCTACCGCTTTCCTCGTTAACGGAATGTTCCCTTGAAATGGTGGGCACCGTTTTGCTAGTGTCCTGTTCAAACAACAATCTGGAACCCCTCAGTGCAAAACTGTGTAGAGAACAAGCAGGCCAATCGGCAGCCAGCTGACGTTTTCCCCATGATGGCGACATCATCGAACATTTCAGTTACCACCGACACGATTAGGGGTGTAAGAAAAGATCAATACACCATGCGTGTGTGTATCGCAGTATTAAACAATATTTAGTTGTGCAATAATATATCAAATCTGTAAACACTGTATCAAAACACTGCATCGATAAAAACAATATATAAAGAATTAGTAAAACTACAAAATACATTAACCTCAAAAGAGAGGAAAGATGTTTGTTTCCAGATTTAGCTTTAAGCTATTTTCAATCTGCAGGCTCACAGCAAGTTTATATGTTTTTCCTGTTAATTTCTGCAGCGGCGCCAAACATAATCATCGCTGTGACTGTTTTCCACAAATATGAAATCGCAATATATCGAACCATGGCCCCTGTACTGTGATACATATCGTATTGACAGATGATTGCCAATACACAGCCGTAGTTGAGATAAAGGTGGGTAATCTAAAGGTAGGCAGTCCAATCGTACGCAAAGAAGTGATCTTTATGACACTTTTGAACTGAGGAGTTCCAGACTGATACTAGAAGTCAAACTGGAGCTCGTGACATCAGGGTGGCATCACGTTGGTTAGGTGCTACCCCTCCCCCTCCCATATTCCGCCCCATTGTTAATGTGCTAATTGTAAGCTAATACATGTAGGCCAATTCACCAAATATCTCCTCCCATTTTGCTATTTTACCGTTCTCTGTGCGTGTTGAAAAAGTAATCCAATAAAATTGTTGTCACAACAATAAAGCCGTAGCACTAAGCTTAGCTTCACAATGGTTTTCAATGTGTGGGCCGCGGAGGAATTTTGTTCTGATTTGTTAGCAAGCGCTCACAAGAATGTCTGACCCTGCCTTTGTGTACTCTCCCCAAAAAGGCATCCAGATCTGCTGAAGTAACCTAAAACGCCGCCCCCGGTTACCATCTCCCCCGGTTACAGGTGAAAGGATATGCCTTGAGCATGTGGCAGGTGGCCCGGCGTGAGGCTCGGAAGGCCGTGCGAAGCGCCCGGTACAGGGCCTTCCTCAGGCCAATCAGTTGCTGGCCGGGTGGCATCGCCCCCGGCGACGCCCTGCTAAAGGAGCCGGCCGCACTCACCCTGTCGAGTAGACTTGACAAGTGAAATGTGATACAACTGTGCAGACGTCCCAGAGAGATGGGGAGCACACACACACACACACAAAGGCTGACACATACAGACTAGGGTTGGGTATCGTTTGGGTTTTATACGATTCCGGTTACAAATCAATACTTTTCAAAACGGTTCCGGTTCCTAAACGGTGCCTGAACCACTGGTTCTTAGTCATTTGTTCATTATTATTCAAATTATTATGATTCACAGTAATGTGTTGACTGTTCCTAAGCCGCCAGCGCTCATCACTCATCACAGTAATTTGTTGCCAGTCCGTTAGCCGCCAGCGCTGGCATCTGTCATGTTTATACTTTTACAAGGCAACGTCCGTTTAACAGGACTTATCAATAAGCCATGCAACGTTGTCTTTTGAGATGAATTTAGCCTTCAGATGAAGGCTAAGTTGGCCTATGCAAACAGATTTGCTCTGCGCATTTTTATTTGAAAAGATATTGACACTCAATGTGTGAATGTCAAGTGAATGTCCTTTTTAATTTGGTCAAGGAGATACCGCCACACAGTGGCAACGCGGTCGCCCAGTGGATAGCACTGTGGCCTCACAAGCCGCTGCACAGCGGCTGCCCACTGCTGCCTTGAGGGATGGGTGAAATGCAGAGGATCAATTTCACTACATGCATGTGACATTAAAAGCACCTTTACTGATCATATAGGAACCGGTGCCACATTGGCACCAGGTTTCGGTACCCAGCACTACAAACAACACACAAAGTAGACAACACAACACAGACAATACACAGAAACTAACAATCACAGACAGACAGACAGACATCTCACACAGACAACACAACACCGTACTAAAGGGAGATGAGAACATAACAATGACGCCGGCAGTGATTTAGACTCGCACACAAGTCAGAGAATGTTGAAGCATGCAGTTAACGGGCAACAAACTACCATGGCAGCCAAGGCGACCAAGCAGGAGACAATGATCTTGTCTCAGGTGTAATAGTTACAACTACATAGAGAATGACTTCAATAGAGTAGAGACTAGTAAAGCTGGGTGATATGGTGTCGCTGCTCCTCTGACAAGTGCATGTACTAACTAAATCCAAGCCAAGTGCAGGAATGGAGGGAGAGATGAACAAATCGAAAAATGAATGAATAAACGCATATTATAACTATATATCGATATAAACACTATCGTCTACGTTTATATCTCTTTTGAAAAAATACCGGTATATCTCCCAGCCCTAGCGACTAGTACAAAGAGCGTGAGGGAACACATAATGCATAAATAGCCCTATAGCCCTAAATATAAAGTGTCTTTTAATAATAAAGGACACCGTGGGACTTAATAAAGCTTGTGGCACAAGGTGTCTGCCAACTTGGGACCCGTTTTCAATGTCTGCCAAGAGTGATATATTAGGCGGGAAAACGGACGGACGTGTGCTGTCCAGATTAAAGGCCTGGGTGACAACGCTGGGAAAACCCACATTTAAATGATTTTAATTTTAATTCTACAAAACAGACACAGAACAATTAGCAAGTGGGCGATGAGGGGACAAGCATGACTGTGTTTAACCAATCAGGTGAGAGAAGAGGTTCCTCACCAATCACAGTCATGCGTGCTGGGATCTGATAGGTCCTTAGGGCATGTGGGCAATTGTGATTGTGATGTCAAAGTCGCCTAGTGCAGCTTTAATCTCTAGGAGGGGACTGCTATGTGTTTCTGGCATCATCGTCAACATACACGCTCCCCCTGCTGGAGGAGCGTGGGTAGCACCAAAGGATGGAGCATGTAGAAAGACAGGGGAAAAGCCCAATAGTGGGGAGTGTTTCCAACGAGCAGGGCGGGGCCAGGAGGGGGCGGCGGGGGCAACACTTACAGGGTGAAGCCCCGGGAGATGACCTCGGTCTCCTGCACCAGTCGCAGGGCCTTGCGCGACAGCCCCGTCAGCGCCCGGCCGTCCTGCACCAGCGCCTGCAGCTCTGCCAGGCCGGCGGCGGCGGCCCGGTGCATGCGGCCCCGCAGCCAGAGCCGGGCGCCCCGCAGCACCGCCACGGCCAGCAGGGCCAGCGCCCAGGGGGTCGCTGCCCACGACCACAGGCCCTCCGACACGGAGCACAGGCCCAGGAGGACGGCAGCCAGGCCCGCCAGGCCCGCCATGTCCCTGTGGGGGGGGGGGGAATACATTTATTCATGTTCTTTTATGACACTTTTCTTTTTATTTATTTGTTATTTATTCATTACTTTTTATTATTTTGTATTAAATAAATGTTATTTTCATGTATTACATTTTATTATATTTTATTTATATTATTAAATAAACAAATTACATTTTTCATACAATTATTTGTTTTAAATTTCCTTCCTTCCTATCTATCTATCTATCTTCCTTCCTTCCTTCCTTTATTTATTTAGTTATTTTAAAGTGTGGTTGCTGATCTAACTCATTGTTACAGGCAGGGGGTTCGGTACCATAATGAGGGGCTGGCCAGGATCCCCGGGGCCCTGGGCAGGGCGCTGGCGGGGGCCGAGGGCCCCCCCAGCGTCAGCAGGCTGGGGTCCAGCAGCTCAATGAGCTCCACGTCCTCCTGGAGAAGCACGTCCTGGTCCAGGATGCAGCTCACCGAGCAACGGCCGAACAACCCGTCCTGATTGGATGGTTATAAACAACAATAATCATCAATATAATAATAATAATAATAATAATAATAATAATCATCAATAAATATGCTTATAAATGAAGACTAATTGCCGTAAACATACCAGCTGCTGCTCCAGAGCGCGGCACGTAGCACGTTGGTACGAGACGGGCCACTGGCACAGAGCGCCGACCACGCTCCATATGCGTCCTACCTGCCAATCACACACACGGGACAGTGTTGACCATTGACCTGTGACTTATTATGAAGCGTTATAGTTAGCCTAGTTCAGCCGGCCGTGGGCATGTGTGTGTATTTTTTTTTTATATATAACATAGCAGAAAACAACTATTTTCATGTTTATCTTAATAGCTTCATAGCTGTTTTATTATTATGGTTATTGATATTTGCTTTATTGCTCTCATCCTGTCTCCCAATTCTTAAATAAGTGTTATATTGCTTTTAATGGACTGAATGTGTTTGCTTTGCTTTGTAGTGTTTGCTATTTGGCCACAGGAAACAGAATGAAATACAGTTAAAGGTGGCTACAATTCCACTCACACAATAATGAAATATGGGGAGGGGGGTGTGCATGTACTATATTAGAACATGAGGGTTTACAACAGAAGTAGCAGGATTCTATCACTTTGCTAGCAACAGGGGTCCACTACCCAGAATTCCTTTTCAAATAAAGCTCAAGAATAGGTTTGCAAACACACACACACACACACACACACACACACACACACACACACGTAACCCCGGAGACAAGTCTTTTCAGGGGACAAGAATAACAGCAATGTGTATTTCTTCATACTCAGTCTAAAACCTTAACCTTCACCTTTCATTATTTGTAAGCAACTCAAAAACAGGTTCTGTAACTTTTCTGATAAACAGTGTTTGTTCCTAAAAAGGACATATTAGGTTTTTCGCAGGAGCAGCCAGAAGAGACCAGGGTCGTAAGCAATCCTTCCCTGACATTTGTTCTAAACAAGAGCAGAAAGGCTGATTCAGTGACATTCCAGTACATAGGGCTATGCTAAATGTTTCGGGCTACGCTTACTAATTCTTACCAAGAACCCAACAAACTCAAAGGTGAAACAACGATCTGTTTCTCATCACAAATTGACCTACTTTAACTAATCGGCTAAAAGTGTTTGGCTGGGTCCATGTTTTTTGTACAAACTGAGATGCACAAAATGGCAATCATAACATCCTGTGTATGGAAGTGTGTGTGCGTGTGGCCTGCACATTGACTATATTCCTGGGGATCACATATTCCTCTACCCCTAAAAAAAACAGCTGCAGCCATGTTGACTAGTGATGAGCAGCCGGCTTGCAGAAATCATAATGTAGCAGCGACTCTCGTCAACATCACTTTTGTGTGTGTCATAGTCTGTCTGTGTGCAACTGTAACACACACACACAATCCTGTTCCATTTCCTGGTCTGTCATTCGTTCACATGGACAGCACAGCAGCAAAAGCTCTCATGTGAACATGTTAGCAATAGCATAGTACACCGTGTGCATAAAGGAAGATTAAGGGAGACAGAATTTGAGTAGCTAAATTGTGAACATCTGTTTATCCCCTGTATACACAGGCACATAAAGTGCTTGATGAGTCTATAAAGCTGTAAATCAATTTAGGTGGTCATGCACAATGATCCTATAAGCACTGTGTCACGATGCCATCAGGAAGTAGAAAGCATTTAATAATGCAGTTTGCAAAACGTGATCAATAACCTATGAACAGCTGAGAGCTTGTGTTAGGGATCACCACAAATATGTTCTGTCGTAAAAATATACTGTATATGCTTCCCCTGCTCTCAGGGAGGAATAAAACAGAATATAGAAGACCCTTCTGTTATGCCTCAGTATAATCGTGAGCGGCAGGATTACATTACAGAAAGCAGCACAGGAATGGTAAATGGTAAATGGGCGTATTTATATAGCGCTTTTATCCAAAGCGCTTTACAGTATTTTTGCCTGACATTC
>JAODUH010005033.1:0-10358 GCA_027564835.1 Typhlichthys subterraneus | reverse complement strand
TCAGGTGTGTTGGAGCAGGGAGACATCTAAAACATGCAGGGCTGCGGCTCTCCAGGACCAGGGTTCCCTACCCCTGCGTCAAACCATCAATTCCATAAGCCTTCCCTCTTTGTCAGCCATTGTAATCTTCAATGACACTGTCCTGTGGACTGGCAACTTCGGAAAGAAGAATGGGAGTGACCCTTTTTCCAGCCCCCCCAATGAGTACACAATCTACAGGTCAGGCATAAATTGCATTGTTTTCATCTTTATTATGAACTTTTTTTATACAATATCAGATCTATTTTTGGGCTGTTGTGTGTTGTGTAGAATTTTGGTACAACAATCTATAGCTCATCTACTGATGATCTTGATGAGGCATAAAGTGTAACAGTGACCGCCCACTTTTTGGGGGGCTTTGGTGCCTGAAATACATTTCCCATTAATTTTCTCCATTGACTTTTCGTAAAATTCTAATATAAAGAGTTTTAAGCCTGGAACCCAGCTACGAGAATGATCATGACCAATACCAGTTTGAGTCAGAGCAGAACATATTTAATCAAAACAGCAAAATGGCAAAGGTACAAGATTGTGTACATAACTGAATAAAGGAACTGCACATTCCCATAATCCATTGCAAATCCCAGAAAATGCATTATCTTCCTTGCTTCTTCCTAATTAGATATCGTATTGTGTATATTATTCCATTATAATAGCATAATACAATAGTTTTCATATTATTTATACTTAACGTAACATAAACCATCGTACTTTTAAGCGCTAGCGATACTAACTAGCTGACATGATTTTGTGGGGTTTAAAACATTTTCATGGTAACCTCGAACGGCTCCGATATGACAAATAAAGCTGGTGTGGTGAGATCAGGATGGTATCACATGGAAAGCCAGCTCCACCAATCAGAGACGTGACTGTTATAGTTTAGGATTGTGGGTACTGTAGTAGTAGTCTGTGACATCGCAAATAAATAAAGTATATCTTAAAACAAGGTTGAGATCACTATATTGTAGCTGTTTGGCTTGGTTTCATGCTTAAAACACTTTATATAAGGATTTTCCTAAAAGTCAATGGAGAAAAAGAATGGGAAATGTACTTCCGGAACCACACTGTTACACTCTAATAGCCAGCTATTGCAAGCTAAATAATGCACTTTTTGTCAAATTCACCCAAAATCTCCTAGCATTTTGCTACAGTAGCTATTGTATGATGAAAAAATAATCTAACATTTCTATAGACCTGGCTCCGTAAATCAGAACATGAAGTGGTGAACACCGCTCACAACAACAATGTCCTTGGCTTTGTGATGTGTTTTAATGTGTGGGGAGGAGCTTCCGAGTTTGTTTTGATTTGAGTACGAAGTTAGCAAGCATTCTCGATAATGACTAATTCTGCCTTTAATCAATACAAATCAGAAAATGCTATACTTTATTTTAGTATGTGCAGAAAATAAATGCCCACTGGTCTGTTATTATATTAGCAAACCTTGCGATCAATCCTTCTACACTTACAATAACATAAAAATACATGTATGTGTATTGGATATATGAAAATGAACAAAAAGATTCATTAGAATGTTTTTCACCAATCTGTGTATTTCAGAATTGCCAGCATATCCAAGATGTTCCCAACATTGATGCTTTACAAGCATGAGAGGATGGTAAAATCGGCTCCTTAGATGACCCTTTGGAGAAGTATTTGGAGAACTTCACAATCAAAAACCCACTTGGAAAGACACGAGACTCTCAGCTGAAATATGCAACAGATGGCCTTATATTTCTGGACAGTGGTGAGGTTCAGATCCATTCATCTGCAGTAACTTTGCGAAGAATGGCCAGCCAACTTTCAGGTAGCAAAGCAAAACATCTACAGATACCTGAATAGCAATATTGTGTATGCAATTTGCATTGTGCCTTGCAGGAATGTTCAGTCTGTGCAGCAGCATACATTCCTATATATGGATTATAATTGATGACAAGCTAACCTTTAATTTTCATCTGGATGCTATAGAAAAGCGCATTAGCGCAAGTATTTTTGTCATAATCTTCGAAGTTTTAATGGTGACAATACTTACTTTCTTGTTTTATTCAGTCAGTCCTCACATTTTCATTAATCAGCTGGTATGGGTCACTTACCCTCAAAAATAGGCACAGGCCGCAAGGAATTGTCAAAGTATGCAGCAAAATTGCAGGCACAACCTTGAATGACCTTCTTTGTTTGTATAAGGTCAGGTCTTTCACCATTGAGTGTATTGTGTCTGTTTTGCTTGTGAGATGTGGAAGAAGTAACAATTGTATTAGTCTCACAGAGCCAGCCTTTCTAGGGCACAGCGCAGGCTAACTGCGTCAGTACCTGCCTACTTGACAAGCAAGGTATTTTGATTGACAAGCAGGACAACTATGTAACTCAATGACCAAGTCATACGTTAACTTGCGACAACAGGACTCTGGCTGTTTACAGGTCTTGTAAATCTGTTTAATTAGTAGACTACATTTACTGATTAAAAACATGTTTAAATGTCAATTAGTAAATGAAGCACTGTGCTATCGTTGCACCGGAAATAACGGAGACATACTTGTGAGTGACAATGCTTAACAGCCAATGGTAATCGACAGTTTTACTTACCCGAAAGTCAGAAAGTCGAGCATACGAGGGGTATATGCATCAGATGTTCATCATAGAGTTGCCTATGTGACATAGTGCTAATGAACGGAAGAGGTTATTATTGTACACCATCTATGACATTTGTTAACACGGTTATGCTTTTGGCTGACCTCAGGTCTGCCGAGAAGACTCAGAGCCACAAATCTGCTTTGGAAAGGAAAAACACAATCTGCCATCAATCTACTGCAAGATGATGTGTTAGTAGCAGACCCAGGCACCAAGTAAGAGTCGTTACACTGGGTAATTAAAATCAATGCTTTTCTTTTGCTAGCACGATCCAGTAAATGTTTGGAACAGTATGCCGCCACTCAAAAGATCTCTCAGTAGGAGTTTTTCTTTTTATAAATGTTCTATAAATAGATACCTTCCAACACATGAACTTCAATAAGCCTTTCTCACATTCATTTTCAAGATGTCACTATAGCAATCTTGCCTTCTCCTTATTGGCTCATGTGATGGCTGAGAGAGTGATTGGCATGGACTACCAGCGCTGGATTACAGACAACATCCTGGACCGCCTGGGAATGGAGGACACCGGCTTCGATATCACCCCGGGTCTCCAGAGCCAGATGGTGGTGGGGGTGTATTCCAGCGGGCAGCCCGCCCCTCTCTACGACCTGGGGTGGTACCGGCCCTCGGGCCAGATGTTCTCCACAGCGGCAGACATGGCCAAGCTAGCCATGGCGCTGCTGGGCACGTTCTACTGCAAGCTGCTGGGGCCGGACACCCTGAAGATCATGCTGACGCCCCTCCTCCGCTGCGACAAGGACTACTTCGCCAATCGACGCCGTGGGAGGTGAACGAGCAGCTGGGGCACGAGGTGCTGCGCAAGGACGGCGATCTGGACGGTTACTCCGCTACCTTCTCCCTGGTGCCGCGGCTCAAGCTCGGCCTCGTGGTGCTCACGGCGGGAAGCAGGTCCCAGAGCGACAACGTGGTGGCGAAGGCCTACAGCCACATCATCCCCGCCATGGAGAAGGCTTTCAGGGAGGCCAATAGGGTGCTCAACGCACACGCCTAACCCGGATCATTACGCGGGCTTCTTCACCTACGGTAACATCACCTTCTACGAGATCAAAGCCGGGCCCGACGGGGTTCTGAGCATGCAGCAGTTCGGGCCGCAGATTGAAGAGCTGATCCCGGAGCGGTACAGGACCATTAGGCTGACATACCTGGTGGAGCGGGTGTTCAGGGTGGTGTTTGAAAAGGAGTACCCCTGTGTCCTACAGGTCGGCACCGCATCGGTGTCACTGGAGGCCCAAGATGGCCAGCTGTTCAACTTCTACATGTTTGACAAGCAGGGCGTGTCCCCTGGGTTTGATGCGCCGGGGCTTAACACCTACAATGTGGTTAGAATATCACACAGGCCCTCTTTCACAAAATGAACTGCAGTACAGGAGTATGTCCACACATTGAAACGCACTGCGAAGCCAAGTGGCATTGTTGTTGTGAGCAGTGTTCGACACTTTGTCTATCTTCCTATTTACGGAGTGAGGGCTGTGGAGAAATACTGGATTTATTTTTTTTAAGCACACACAGAACGGTAAACTAGCGAAATGCGAGGAGTAATTTGGTGAATTTGACAAAGTTAAAATAAAAATGTGCTTACAATTATCTTGCAATATCTGCCTACTGTATACCTTTAAGAATTGTATATGGGGAAACTGCATGGGTGTACTGAATGATTCTTTTAAATTATTACACAATTTTATGGAGCAAGCACAGCATGATCTCTTGTACAGAAAAGTAATTTTTTTCCAGAACTGTATCACCTACATCAGAGGTCTTGGCAGTTTGAAACACGGCGCAGGGACCCTGTATATAAAATATTTGGTTGCCAGTCAACCATGTGTAGGGTGTCCTATGGTGCCATGTTTAAAAGTGATTGTAATGGTGTAACCTACTGTAGGACTATAACATGCTAAGCCATTAAAATAATTGACAGATTCATATATTTATAGCTAGGTTGTAGTTTTTGTTAATGTACTGTATATCAGACATTTATTTGGGTTCTTATTTGGAGGACCCCCTGTAGTACCTCTGAAGACCCCCTAGGGGTCCCACACCCCCTGTTGAAGACCTCTGACCTATATTACACAAAGTGGGTTGCTGTGTGCAAGTGTGCTCCTGCCCTCAAACACTGCTCTTATGTTGTACTTAACCTGATATTGTCCATTCGCGAACATTTCTCGAAATATCTCCGCAGAAATTTCCATTATATTTTTCTGTCATCAAATTGCAGTTGCAATGGCTTTAGGATAATGTACACATATTTATCATAGCAACATGTTCATGCCAAAAATGTATTGAATGTGTTTTTATTTTGTTAATTGTTATCAAACATGTACAGTATACAGTATGAGTGTGACTATAACTGACAGTGTTCTAAGGACAGGAGAGTATCATGCCACATGTCAATACCACACTGGGATATGGGAGATGATAGATACAGACTCAAGAATTGTCAGATATTATGATAAATATGAATCTGTAACTAAATTATTGTTCAAACACAAATCCCTATTGGAATGACAATGTATTTCCCACGTCTAAGTGAAAGTATGAAATATGAACGCATAAATGTAAAAGAAATAAGAAATATTAAACCACATATTTGATCCACAAAGTATTCAATGGGAGGGATCTGAGATCACATCCTGCTATCTCACACAATGTTTTTATCCCTAGGCTACAAAACACAATTTAGCTAATGAAAATAAATGTATTAAAAATTGCCTGATTCAGTTGTCATGTTATTTTAGGTGCAGCAAAATGCTCTCACCCAATCTCGCCCTCTCTGTTTACGGTAGTACAGGCTACAGCCACCTTGGTTCAAATTAACGCAAAATTTACGTTTGGCGCCTGTTAGATATTGATAAACATTTTTAGCACAATTGCATACATACTAGTGTCTAGACGATCCTAATAAAAAGTATTATATTTCTTACTTTGCAAGTCATGCAGACAGAACGGATGAGACACAAGCCATAATATGCGACAACGAACCATTCTAGGGTATGTTGTAGCCTAGACAACGCACATAACTCACAGATATCTATGAACATTGTGTATGACGTAAACACGTTAGTGCAAGCATTCCCGGAAGCCATAGAGAATGCATTGCATAGCCTGCATTTTGGAGAAACGATTTTTAACATGAACGTATATGAGAGCGATCGGGCTGATTTTCATCCATATAATCACCCTAAAAGAGGCGGGACGCTATACGTACTTCACAGAACATTGGACTCTGATTGGATTAGGATATTTAGAGGCAGGACAGTCAGCTTGCGTTACACTGGTCAAGTATGAAATTCTCTCTTCTCTCGTTCTCTCTTTGGTGGTGCATCGCCCAATCGCCATAAGAAACAAGCTGTCCCTGGAGCCATGGCTGTGAGGAAATATCAGATTCTTTTTTCAGCGCACACACAGAACAGGCAGCTAGCGGACCATGTATGAATGTGTATATCTTACAATTGCTGATTCCACCTTTAAGACATTGAGAAATAGAAGAAACACAAAAATGGGTATATGTGTTGGACCATGCCAGTATCCAGACGTACAAAATATGTTTGTTGTGTGTTATCAGCTGATACAGCATATTTTGAGTCAGAATATAGACGTAATTAAGTTGGGCCATGTACTGTAAGAACTGTGTGTGTCTATGCTCAAGGCTGTGTGAGGAGAAAACATGGGAGTGAAGGCATCTCTTCAACTTTGGATCTGGGACTTGGCGTATCGCACAGGACCTTGGGGAAGGGAGGCGAGCCTTTAACAGAAGGGTTGGCCTCTGTCTGAGAACACACAAGCTCTCTGAAGCCATGTCTGAAGCGGGTGGAGAGCAGGTTGTAGATGACGGGGTTGACTGCAGAGCTGAGGTAGAAGAGAATGCCAGACACGATGTGGACACACTGATAGATGTCATACATCAGGTCAGTCCATTGACTGATTGAACTCCACAGGAATCGCTCAATGTGAAAAGGGGCCCAGCAGACTCCAAACACTGCCACGACGATAGCTGAATGATTTATAAAAGAGAAATTGCAGCGGTTTACATTACAATTTTCACAATTTTCTACCTTCCTGTACTCCATTGTAACATTGTCACATAATCCTAAATAGGGCTGCATGATTCTGGAAAAAATCATAATCACGATTTTTTTGGTCAGTTTTGTCACGATTACTCATTGGCTTTGAACATACTGTACGTTGCATTTACAATCAAACAGTGAATCAAATCATCAGTGAAAACACACTTTTCCTGTGGATCTATTACTTTCACCCCAGGAGGGGCAAAAGTGCGCATACGCATGTCATTCAGAGCGTGAGACAAAATAAGAGTTTACTTACAAAACGTAATGTGCAAAATAATAGTTTTTCCTTTTGCTATGGTGTTGAGCTGCGTGCCGACATGGTAGTGTTTGGACTCATTGGGGAAGAAGAGTGAGTTTTGCCAGAGATGTTCCATTTCTGCATTACGTAATAAATATTCTACAAAAAAGGATGTACAAAGATTCATTGTCAGGAATTAATATAAAACTATGAATTGTTTAATTACAAACCACACTGCCTGAAACTGAACGCATGAGGGCTTTGTTCAAAGCTCAACATGAAATTGATATATTTCAAATAAACTCAAATAGCATACTGTACCAATGATTGCCACAATTATAACAAATGGATGTTAATTGAGCTTGAGAGGTTCAGCCATTTGTCTGGGATGAGAACATTTCACTGGGCAAAGTTAGTCCATTGTAATATGCAGAGCCATTTACTGATTAAAACCAGTCTCTGAAGCAGAGTATTTCATTTCTGCACCAATACAGGTATATGTCATATGTCATATGTCAGTATGTATATGTCATATGTCAGTGACATAGGACCTATTAACGAGACTACCTCTGTGTGTCAGTTGATTAATAATTATAATAATGTAAGTGGTAAGAAAAAACACAGAATACCGCTGATCTGATTGTTCTTATTAGTCTAATCAACTTAGGTAATTAAAAGGGCACACATAATTGAGACTAATGACTTTCCCATAAAGGTTAACCATGTGCCACATTTCAGACATCATCTTGCAAAATCTAAGTAATTTCAATAAAACGTTTTAACGTTATAATACTCACTATTTAGACAGATTGAAGATGTACTGACCAGATTGAACATAAAATACAAAATCAATATTTCATAATTTAACCTTAGCAAATGCCCATCAATACAAATAGGTCTACATACATGTGAGACATTCAACCAAAGGATGCATAATGTAGGTTACGTTATTAAGAATAGTGTACATGCGTAATACCATTCCCGAGAAGAATTAGGAATCTCAACGAATAGATACCCTCCGAAGAAGAGGCCAACTTAATTTTACCAAAAGTCTGTGTGTTTATTCAATTAAAGTAGCATATGTAATATAAACACATTACATTTGCTTAAATCAACGCTTACCTTAACGCTGATCAGTTTTTGCTTAAAATGTGTTGCGTTCTGTTTTGACCAACGCTTAACTACATCTGTAACAAAATACGATATTTCGTTGAAAAATGTATTAAACTCTTCCAATGTACAAGTAATGAACGCCGCAGGTGAGACTTTAGTTTTGCTCATTGATGAGGACGGCTGTGCAAGCTCGCGTCGTCTTCAAGTGAAGCAGTGAAGAGATGGATTCTTGGATAGACCGAGTGCAGTAAGTAGTGGGAGGAGGGGCCTCACTATTGAAGCGCATTAAGGCTACTTTTGATTCATTTAGGAACTACATGAGAAGGCTTGTCTAAATTATAATGAACTACATGCACAGGCTTGTCTAAATTATAAGTGTGTGTGTGCGTGTGTGTGTCTTGCCTGCTCAAATGTGTTTATGTGTAAGATTATTAATGTGGCACAGTAAAAGAACAAGTAGCCTGCACTATTTTGTATAGCACATTGTTCTTGTATAATTACACATTGTATAATATAGCCTACCAACATGGCAGAATTAAAAGGTAAGAATGAAAACAAACATCATGGCTGAGAAATAATTTCACAGCAAAGCCAACAATGAGGATAAAAGTTTTCATCCTCATTGTTGGTTTTGATGTGAATTTATTTATTTGTTTTTATTAAAAACACAAGCACAATCATTTGGAAAATAAACAATAAGCAATTAATCAATAATGCAATAAATAAAATAATAATGTAGCAACTATTTACGCAGGCTAACGAAAAGCATGTTTGAATAAAAACATTTGGAATAATAATAATAATAATAATAATAAAAAAAATTATAATAATAATAATAATAATAATTAACACGCGTCATCAAAATATCACAAGAGTCTATGGAGTGTAATATAAGGTCATATAAAGACATTTCACAATGTGGGTGTAATAGCTTGAAAAGCAGGGTCACCATGAGATTTATAGTGGATTTGAGAGACAGCTAATCTGCAGACCTAAGAGCTTGACTTGGCATGTACTGGATAAGAAAGTCAGTGATATACTTAGGTGTTGGAACATGCAGGGCTTTAACGGTTAGCAGCAATATTTAAAATTTGATGTGAAATTAAATTAGGAGCTATTGCAAAGAGGATTAAATTTGTGTGATATGTGATTCCTTGTCATTTCTGGCAGCTGCATCTTGGACAATTTGAAAGCAGTTCAGGGATGATTGATTTAAACTGGTAAAAAGAGCACCTATTTAGCAATGTTCGTTTGTTGGGAATACTGTAACATGAGCACATAAGCTTACTAACATAGCGAAGGGTGAGAGCCAGACTTCACTGTAGTGAAGTTTTGGGTGAATGTATATTTAAAGCTATTGATGAGCTCTTTCTACTGCCAAAAGGGCACAAGTGAATTCCTAATATAGTTAGAGTTATTCATTAAAAACTAAAATACATAAATACTGAAAATACTAAGCAGTTGGTGCCAATTGGGCATTTCTCAATGCCCAATTGGCATTGAGAAATGTATATTTGGAAAGCATGTGGTAGGATTTTCTGTTATATTTTATGTAATCACATTATATTGTTGTTTCTTTTAAACTGTATGGAATTAATTGTTCATATTGTCATCAGATGGGTCCATGCATTTATATGAATTGGATGAAAAGTTGTTGCCAAAAAGGCACATTAAAATGTTGTTTTGGCCCTCCTGTGAAGTTATAGAAATGTCACTTTTGGTTCTCACCAAACAGAACCAAATCTGATAAGGGTGACAGCTAGTTTTCTGATATTATGTTGAACACAATCACTCAATGATCCAATGTTGTTTGATCATTGATTCAATTATAAGTACCTTCAGTCTTGTTTGAATTCAACTGAAGGAAGCCATCCAGTTATTTATAACATCCAAACATTCATTTAAACTGCACACTACAACTAAATACATCACGCAATACCACTGAATATCATAAGCATAACATTTACAAGCGGCAACACCACTAATAATTTGTGTAAGGTGTATGAAGAGAACAGCATATAGCTGTGTTCACACGTCAGAGCTCTGTCTGACGTTATTCAGCAATAACAAAATATGTATCTTAAAATGTAAAATATATTGACATGAAAATGTTTGATTTTTGTTTTGCACAATACAAATATAATTAATTTAAGTACTTAAACTTGTAATTGTAGTCCATATAATGCATTTCCGGACGATGCACACCTGTAATGAGTACAGAGAGTACACAGAGTACAGAGTACAGAGAGAGTTCC
>JAODUH010005032.1:0-10358 GCA_027564835.1 Typhlichthys subterraneus | reverse complement strand
CAGACAACACAGCCCTCAGGTTCATAGGGGCACCCAAACCTCTCCACCATGATAAGGTGATGGTTCCCGGAGAGGCACCATCAGTAAAAGTGTTTGATATTAATTGGACATATACTAGGGCTAGTGTTGAACACTGCTATATATGTATTTTTTTGTAATTACACCACGTTGCAGCGAATTATAGATAATTTATTTTTTATTTAATTATAAACTATGCACTATAACAGCTTTCTCGCCTATTACTATAAAAGTTTGAGAGAGAGAGAGGGGGTGGGGAGGGGGAGAGAGGGAGACGGAGAGGGAGAGAGAATACACGCGAGCTGCTATCTATAAGCATCTATGTGCTTCTGTGAATCTTTCGGGATGATATTTGCAAGTACTGTAATGTTTACAATATAGGCGCACTCTAAAAAATTGAGCGGCTCACTTGACCAGGCAAAATAAATCGACGGTTGTCTTGATCGCAGTGCTACAAACCTAGTAGAATGATATGATCATTTTACCATCACCGCCAGCTTTGTAATTACACAGGACAATGATTAGTAGGTCTACAATATTATGCCAGTAGCCTACCTTAACAATAGCCTACAGTATGTTTGTTATTTTAGCACATAGAACATTATTCGTGCAGTTCCAGTTGATAGTAGGGACAGCATGTGCAGTTAGTAATAACAATGTCGATCAATTAATCCATATGATCATCAATGCTCACCGGCAGCCAGGAGGGAGAGGCTGCGGTCGCGTGTAGGCAGGCTACGTAAATAAAAAACTGCAGACAATAGACCATCGCCTTCCTATGAGAAATTCATACTCAAAGTCTATTCCATTCCATCCTGCCTCACTAAGAAAACTAAAGCCAACACTGCAGCCAGCTGTGGCGTCAACCAGCCAGCATCCTTATTAATGTTGGTTGAGGCTGTGTATTTAGATCAAAGTTCATCAGTGTTGAACTCTAGTCTATACGAAAATATCCAAAATTGCTTCACATCAGGAAGCTAATGTTTTAGTCGCACCTTCGCATATAGAATGGAAGTGAATGGGAGGCGAATATTAATTTTGCATGTGTCTGCAGCCTGATGGGCTATGCTTGCACTCACAAAGCAGGCGCTTGAAGAGAAAGTGACAGTGTATGGTTATTCTTCTGGCTCTGGGCAAACCGTCCTTGGAAAACACTGCATAGGTCCGTGTCCAAGGTTGCTGCCTCTATAGCTTTGAACACTCTTCAAAACTCTTTGAAAATGACTGACTTTGTTCCTTTTATTAATTGTGAAGGATATGGAGAAAAAGACTATTGGACATTGTGGCTGTAAATGACTGTTCAGTTGACAGATTCGTTTTTCAAATAATTTTATGTATGTATATTTGGTTGTATAAGTGTATATGTTTTATAACTTGTATGTTTGAAGATACTTCTTGGCCAGGTCTCTCCTGAAAAATAGATTTTAATCTCAGTGAAATTGCCTGGTTAAATAAAGGTTAAATTAAAAAAATGTTAAACCCACGGTTAAAAATAGTAGCGTCAACGAATGCTATCGTTTCTCGTTAAAATTGGTTGTTTCAACCTGGCATCTGCTTGAATGAGTAAAGTAAGCATATTTAATCCATTTTGTTTGTATTATGTCCATGTCCCATGATGGGGACTGTCTTAAATTTAACTACAGTAACTTGAATTTATTCATTATAAACTAGGTCACAGAGTGATATACTATAAATTTAAGTATAATTTATATTCATTTTTTATCTAGGTATATATAAACCATCATGTTAATTACTAGTATAGTTTACAAATATAAACAAGGATATTTGACATAACAAATAAACTATCACGTATAGCGTACAAATCGGAAATTATAGGCAAAAATAATGTTATCCAAATAAAAGCAGCTGCAGACAGACGGCGAATACTTTTTATAGGACAATCAATTTTAGATACGACACCTGTCGACTGTTAACGCCAGACAGCTCGAATATTGTGGCTAGTTGGGTGGGGGCATAACATTAATAATTTACATTGATTATTAAATAACTATTGATATTTATAAAATAGAATATTTGGCGACTGATTACTAATACAAACAAGTGTTAAGTGTTTATCTTAACATCAAAAAATAATATACCAAACTGCTGGGTGGGTGGTGGTTCTAATTAGGTGGCGGTCGCCCACCCACGCCCACCCGTGGCTAAGCAGCTGCCCTAAAGTAAGCAGTCTCAGACTTGAGATTCCAAATCAGTGCTCCCAAAGTTTTTATGATTTTGTCCAGACATGT
Source organism: Typhlichthys subterraneus (assembly GCA_027564835.1). NCBI lineage: Eukaryota > Metazoa > Chordata > Actinopteri > Percopsiformes > Amblyopsidae > Typhlichthys > Typhlichthys subterraneus. The sequence goes on along the minus strand of JAODUH010005032.1, from coordinate 8,091 downwards.
CAGGCCAACGGTGTCTTTTTTGAAACATGGGGGACATCTAGGAAAATCATTATTTAATGTTTTCTAAACGTACTGTGACCATATGAATAGGCTACTTTGCATTCATTATCAGATACCTTATCCCCACAATCTTCTAAAATTATTCGAATAAAGCCAACTGTGTGTTTTGTTATACCTAATGGGATAGCCTAGACAGCAAGAATTGTTGAGAACATTTGAAGTACAGACAAAAGGTTGTTGATGGTAATGTGATGCAGAGAAGATCCCAGCAATACAGCTTCTCATTAATTTGCCTCACTAGACATTTTTAATAAGACTCAACAGAACACTGAGCAAATTTAGATATTTCTAAAAAGTGGTGGTCAGTGTGCTTGAACCAGGCCATTGCTGCGCTTTAAATTATGTTAAATTACAGGTAATTACCAGTGTAAATTGTATTAGTCAGGACATCAGTATGGGCATGTTAATGACAGTTACAACACAGAAAATCATTGTCTAATGCAGGGACATTATAGTTAGTCTATGTGGCTTCTATCTCATTAGGCCTGTCTGTTGAAGACACATTTACATGCTAACTCATAATCAAAGTTTAGATCTGAAAAAGGAAATATTCCAACTAATATGTATAATATCAGTTTATTCTGCATTAAAATGCCAGTAAAGTGTTCCCATCAAATTATTTAGGGGTGAATTACGTTTGTGACAATTGTTCCTTTATTTAGGATATGATGAAAACGATATGCAATCAAAGTGCATGAACCTATATGTAATTTATTTGATATCAATATTTAGCCAAAGCTTATGCTATATGCCTATCTGTAAAATTGTATTATTTTAATAAATTATTATTTGTTTATTTAGAAAAAAAAAAGTAAAGTTGTTGTCATTGGGCAAATACAGATTTAATTATAATAATTAAATTCTATAGAATTTGTCTTAGAATAAATGTTTGATTCATCGCAATAGAAACGTAAAAAAATATATCTCCCTCCATTGGATATGGAGAAACTAAAATAAACAACAATCTTCTTATCGAATAGGCCTATACCTACAAATTATTATTTCTCACTTTATAAGGATAACTATGCTCTGTACAATCAGATGTTAATTTTGTGTAGCATACCGTTGTGCTATAAAGCCTAAATTGTGTGTGGGCCCTTACTTTCATTTTGACTCAAGACAGGCACATGACGATGTCGAATTTTGTTTTACTAAGTTAGTAAAATTAAATGTATTATTTATACTAACCAGAAAAATTACATATAACTTAAACATAATTGTCATACATTTAAATATCTGAAAACACTCAAAACAAAGGTCAAATGTATTTAAATGTCAAATTCATCACAATCCACAGGTGATCCACATATTTTCAATACGTCTAGTTAACACAAAATGTGTAGAAAAATATATTTCAAACTTTATATTGTAAATGACTAAATATATGTAGACTACATTGCATTTAGCAAAAAGCGTCCGTCAGTGTAGGAACAAGGCGCGGGAGGGGGGGTGGCATATCATCAACAAACATGTTTGCATAAACACGTCAATTCAGTAATTTACAACACAAATTATATTCAAGGGTTCTAGCTATTTCGATCATTTAGAACTTAACTTAACATTAAATTTAACAAGTGCACTTCTAGGCCATGACAAAAATGTGCGCAATAGCCTTTTCAATTTGTTCTGAAATATTTACTTGCATAGCACACAGACACAGTGCGTCTCAAATGAAATCAGTCTCAGGAACTATGTGAAAATGTTTTGGGACTCGGCTCGTTTGGAACACAACAGCGCCAGGACTATAAAATTAAACTAAAGTTAATTCTTGTGTTGACGTCATTTTTTTGTATTCACATCCCGCTAGTCAAATGAGGCTAATGTAGGCTATTTAGTCCATGGCGAAAAAATATTATTCAACAGCATTTTTTTATTTTTTTTTGATAGTGTCCTATTAGTCATGTCTGTAAGCAAATCCCGTTTGAGGAGCTGACACCGGCAGACCGCTCCATGCTCGACAATGACGACGTGGGCACGGTGGAGGATTTTCTCTCTTTCTGTCGAAGGTGGATCTTAGTATGTCTTTTCCTCTCGTCGCTTCTGGCGAACTTGCGGCCGCAGAAATCGCAGGCGAACGGCTTTTCCCCTGTGTGCGTGCGAATATGTGTAGTGAGGTGGTCGCTGCGGCTGAAATTACGCATGCAGATGCGGCAGTGGAATGGCTTGTGGCCAGTGTGTATTCGGATGTGTCTCGTTAGTTCATCGGAGCGTGAGAACCGACGGTCGCAGGCCTCGGCCGGGCACGGGTAGGGTCGCTCGTGGATGGGCGTCTTGCTGGGTCTGTTTGGGTACTTCCTGGGCCTTAAGATCGGTCTCAGTGGCAGGTTCTGCGGGCTGTAGGCAGAGGGAAGCCTCGGACCCCCACCCTCAGAGCCGATACCACCTGGACCTCCCAAGGTAAAGTTCCTTATAGTGTTCAGGGGAGTTAGGGGCGGGGGCACGCGGAACGAATCAAGCGGGCATGTGCCGAAGGGTTTTCTCTCTGCAATTCCCGTCACCTGCATGTCCCGTTGGCATGCAGACTGGAAGAAACCTGGGTAGTCGTGGATTATGGGGAAAATCCCCGGAGCGTCCGAGACGGACGCTGGCTTCGGTGAAGAGTAAGAGGGCGGAGGGTAGGAGGCTATGGGGCAGCTGGAGGTGGACAGGAAGGCCGACGGATCCTGGTAGACCTCCCCGCAGCCCAAGGATGAGTATGGTAGTGGGGAGTAGATATGGTGGTGGTCCATCTCGCCCGGGTTCTGTGCTGCAATACCACAGTTTAAAGATCCACCGGAGAAGTGGATAGGAGAGCCAGAGGAGGCCGGGGAGGAGGAGGCTGAAGAGGAGGGAGGGTGAGGAAGTGGAGGCTGCTGGGTCACACCGAAGATGCCCGCGGAAACGATGTTGATGACCCCCTCGGGGTTCCAATTTCCCGGGTACTGCGAATCAATGGAGAACTTTCCCATGTAGGTGAATGCCTGGTTGCGCTGCACGGAGGGCTGAGAGAACCCACTAGAGTGCGGAGACACGTCCAATGACCGCTTCTCCGTGCTCATCTCGCTGCTCAGAAAATTATCTGCAATGTAAAATATTTAGTATATTATATAGGCAAATCAAACAGACTGGCATACACTGATTCGTGCTATGTCTACACTGATCTGTGATGGGTGCGATCACGAGAAACGCGATTATGTGGCCGGACCGTTTTTTAAACGGAAAGTAACATTTCACTGTTACTTTCTGGCGCTCTGACGTCATTGCAGAAGATGTGAGTGTGTAATTATGCTATATAACTGTAATAAATGTGTAGTGTAATACAATGTCTAATACAGATTATCCTAAACATAAATTTGAACTAATTACATATTCAAATCTTTAGCTCGGAAACCTACTAAACGTTTTGACGCACGGGAAGATTCCTACTCATGCTCCTACCCCTACTCCTGCTCGTTCTGTTCTTACCTGGGCCTCCGTTCATGGGCTCGTATTGCCCTTCCAGGTCGGTGTTAGGAAAGATCGCTGTGGAAGCCGGTAAGCTCGTAGCGATGTCATCAACTGTGTAAGCGGTGTCCGCTACTGCATGATATACGAATCCCCCGAGACTCACCGGGACTTTCTCAAACGTTTTAGCAGTCATTGTCAAAAAAATTATCTACGTTTTAACATGAGCTGCGCTAGAGCTATGACTGTCTGTCTATGAATTGAGACTGACTGACAGAAAGACACAGATTTGGTCAAACAGGGGCTCTGGATCTATTATACGGGGAACCATTTGAACGTGCCACGTCATAACCCATTTAAGGACTGGTAAGCGGAGGGAAAGTGGCGCTGCAAAAGCCAATTGGTTTGCTGGCTGTCTGACGACATCAAATGAATGACATACTAGTGGATAACCCGTTCAGATAAAGTGACACTCGCGCATTGAGTTGGTTTCTATTGTGTACTGTAACCATAAACAACATTTCACATTTTTTACTTTAAACGCACAACATGCCAAATGTCTAATCTACAATATATCAGATCATAATATATTATACAATTAGGCTACAAGCCGCTACAATTTCCTATAGCCTACAACTCTCTGGTGCATGGTGCACACGTATCGATTAACCCATAAAAGGATGTATCCTGTATTATCAAACCCATATTTGGGGCAATGCTGTAGCGTATCCAGAAAAAAGACTGTGGGTGTGCTTCTGAAAACGTGGTATGCCACATCGAACACCAACATTCCAGTCACGTCACATCAGCGAAGTTGCGTGTAGACTACATTTTTATGGATGTTGTTTGATGAAAATAAAAGATAACTGGGCAAGAATGTACACCAACACAGCATACCGCAAAAGACAACTGAAACGTTATTGACAGTCTATCTGCAAGTTGAAAAAGTGTAGTTACTACACTTAGTTAATACTTATTTTACCCGTCGTATGTATGTATATGTGTATATGTGGCCATCCATCCATCCATATCCGCTTATCCATAGTCGGGTCGCGGGGGGCAGCAGCTCCAGCAGGGGACCCCAAACTTCTCTTTCACGAAACACATTAACCAGCTCTGACTGGGGGATCCCAAGGCGTTCCCAGGCCAATGTGTACATACAATCTCTCCACCTACACGTTAAATGGTTTATCGTTAAAATAACAGTAATTTACTGGCAATAATTAGCCAGCAACTGCTGTATTTAATATAACAGTAAAAGTACTGCAAAAAGTATAAGACAGTAACCATTTCTATAATGTGGAATAAATTACAGTATTGAATGTACTGTATATATGTATATACGATTACAATAGTTTATGTATAATGAATTACAGTACAAATGAGCTGTATACATAATTACAGCAGTTTAATACATACTGTATAGTGAAAAATACTTATCATATTGTTATAACAAATGTATTTATTACATCTATGGATGTAAAATGAGAATAATTCTGAGACCATACTTTATGTAAAGAATTCAAAATGTCTATTCCAAATATTGTACAAAATACAATGAATAAAAATGGGGGAAGGGTGGTTGAGTAATTTACATAAACAATTTCAATATATTTCAAACTTTCAGAGGAATATTAACCCTCATATACAATTCCTGACATGCGTTCATTTTAAATAACATTGCAACCCTCACAAAAGGTCAGCGGATGTGTCATTTATGATGGCGTTCATTCCTCTTCACATGGAAAGATACAGGACATGGGTATCAGGCAGGGAGATTGTCAGCAGAAGTTACATAAAGTGACTCTCACAACCACTATATGAAAATGTAGGGATCCAGTTTACATGCAAAAGTAATTGTTGTCTTGCTTGGCCATTTTTAACTATAACAAGTTCAACTCCTATGTTTATCTGTACAAATCTTATTTTCTGAATAGATTAATGCAAATACCTTGCCCAGTCAAAGATAACATGGCACCAATTCCACATATGGCAAAAATAAACCAGCAGGTTGTCATGATGCAAGGTAGGGTGAACCCAAACGCGAGACTTGTATTGAGAAAACAAGACTTTATTCAAAAACAAAAGGTAAATAGGCAGGAACACGGGGGCAAATGCAACAACGATACACATATCATATCAACAATCACCGACACAGGACTGGAAAAATACTGGGGCTAAATACACAGGTAGACAAGACAGGAAGACAGACCATTGGCTTACAACAACGAGGAACAGGTGCAGCACTTTAGACATGATTACACAGACACGGGTGGAATTAACGAGACTGGGAAACACTGGGCAGGGAGTGACGGGCAAACAGGCTTAATATACAAGGAAAACACATGAAGTGACGAGACTAGCACAGGACAGGGAGCACGAAACATTAAACAGGTGAGTAATTTATGATGGCCTCCATTCCTCTTCAGCTAGAAACTCAGGAAATGGGTCACAGTCAGTAAAATGGTCAGCACAGATTCTGACTCTCACAACCACTGGTAATAAATTGTTGGGATCCAATTTACATGTTAAAGTCAATTAGTGCATTTACATTGACATGAGTATCTTGGTTATGAGTGAATGTGTAGTGTATGTGGTGGTGGACCTCAGATAGTAGTTGAAGAGAACACACAGGCACTTAGAATAGATGACCACAGTAGCAAGTTGCAGTACATGTAACACAGTACATTTACAATTACAAAACAATCATAAATTAATGTAACATTTTTGCCTCACCACGGGCAAAATGTATTGACATTGTTGTATGGTGTCAATTTAGTCTCACAAATCGAGCTCGCAGAGTATTGTGTTGAGCACACACGCACAAAGTCGAGCGCGCAGAAAGTTGTGTCGAGCATGCCCAGAGACAAAGTCGATCTCACAGAATGTTCAGTCGAGCACGCATATAACTATACGAACGGTGGACCACCAATGGAGAGGCAGTGATTATATTTACAGCCATAGATTTTCCGGTAAATATGAACACATCATGTACTTTAAATACCGTTATATTATTTATGTTAATTTATTAGGCTATTTATGTATTTACTTACTTTATAAGTTTGGCAATATTGTAAAACAACTACAAGCATAGAGCATAACGTAGCTAATACGGTATGTGCTACAGTACGGTACTATTACAATGGCCTACCTGTACAGCACTATAGTCTACTGAATATGGTTTTACTTTACATTTGATTTAACAGTGCGTTTATTCACATTTATAGGCTACAGTGTTTATATGGGCTAGTTGATGTCCCTCAGATGTCCCTCAGAGGTCCCTCAGGCCAGAATTGGCCAGGCCCATTGTGAGCACTACGTTAGCCTACATATCTGATAAAATGAAGCTTCTGCATATCATAGCATTCACACATATTGCTCACTTTGTTACAGTAGGCTGTCTTAAGGGTATCAATACCATTTTGTTTATACTGTAATTAGCACATTCATTACTTACCCTGCCTTACTGTAATATATTACTCCAAAACATGTATTACTTCTTTTGTACTTCTGATTAGCCTAGAGCAGAGGTCTTAAACAGAAGGGTCCCAAAATATAGCATAAATACAACCTATGCCATAAATATACATCTGTCAATTATTTTAATGGCTTAAAGTGGCATACGTTTATACAGGTATAGGTCGTCGCTCTACACCAGGGCTATTCAACTCCGGTCCTGGAGTGCCGCACCTTGCGTGTTTTTGATCTCTCCCTGCTCCAACACTCCTGATTCAATGTTTTTAGAAGCCTGATAATGACCCGCTCATTTGAATGAGGCATGTTGGAGCAGGGAGAGATCTAAAACATGCAGGGTGCGGCACTCCAGGACCGGAGTTGAATAGCCCTGCTCTACACTATAGATATCGTTGGCCCGGCAACAAAATATTTTATACCATATGTGACAGGGGATTCCTGTGCCGTGTTTCTATCAGCCAAAAACGTTGAAGACCTCTGGTCTATAAATGCTACACTTTTGTGGTCTCAGTTTTGTTTTCTCTGTGCAATAACAATACAATTTAATCCAATCTAAATATCAACCATGCCAGCAAATGCTCAATTCAAAGAAGTCTTATTAATAGTACAGAATATACAATTTCATTCAACAAAACATTTTATTATACAATATGTACAGGAGAGGATAAACGTCCATTCTTTTCTCCAACCCATGCTCTTCCTCTCCCGAGATCTGGACACTGTCACCGCTGCGGCTCACAGACCTCAGGTTGGACGGATGGATTAACATATGGATGGATGCGCGCACACACACACACACATATATATATACACACAAATACAGTTTCAGAATAATTATAATTGGTCTATAGCCTAATTTCTAGATTTATTTTCTATTCTATTGTTAGATTTATCTTTATTATGTTGTATTTCTAATTTTATGCTTAGTTCTGGAGCACATCATTTGACTATTATACTACATACAGTATGATTGTGTATGTGACAATAAAGGTTTTTAGGTAACACTTTAAATTACCACCCGGTAAGTACAGGGTAAGTACTAAGTAAAAAAAAGTAAGTAAGTAAAGGGTATGATTCCAATTGTTTTGGGTAATTACTGTGTATTTTACCAACATTTTACAAATAACATACCTA
>JAODUH010005030.1:0-10360 GCA_027564835.1 Typhlichthys subterraneus | reverse complement strand
ATGTGTGTGTGCGTGTGCGTGGGGTAATTGTGTGTGGTGTGCGTGCCTGCCTGTTTGTGTAACTTGGAGGTTTTGGCCTCCAAGGCCTGCTAGCTGAGAGCAACGTGTCTGCAGCTGTCACAACTACATCTCAAGCAACAGGGATGCACACATAGATCAGTACACACGTTTACCATGTAGGCAAGAAGCTCAGTCTCGTGGCCACACACACACCATAGAACGGTAAAGAAACTATTAAACGTATTGTACGGTTGACTGTTCACAGCGAAACCGAGCGAGAGAAGGAACAGAGAGAGAGAGAGAGAGAGAGAAAAGCGCAAACGATAAAAGGAAGGCGGGGGGAGTGGGGGAACGAGCAGTAGGAGAGCGAGACAATGGTGAGGTTAAGCCTTTCAAATCCTCCTCTTCTGATACACCCAGCGCCCGACGCCAATCCATCCAGCTTCACTTGGACGTGTGCCTGTGAGTAGCTAGGGTGCCCCCGCCCGTCCGCTCGACCCCCACCCCCCTCTCTCTGCGACTCATCTCCTCCTCAACTCATACTCTCCCTCTCCTCTCCTCTCTGTCTCTCCTCCTTTCCTTACAGTCAGCCACTGTCTCGCCAACAGAGAGTTACTGGGCTGTGAAATGTGAAAAACTGCAGCGGTGCCTAAATGCATGCATGGCAATTCATTATCTTGTCAAATTTCCCCAGGCCGGCCTGGAGCGTGGGACACAGAGAGAGGGAGACAGTAAGCGAGGGAGGGAGAGAGAGAGAGCGAGAAAGAGCGAGAGAGAAGACTCATTTACTAGACTGATAGGTCAGCGATAGAGCAAGAGCAAGAGAGGAGAGGAGAACACAACAAATATCTGATAGACACTTCCGATGGTTATTTATATTGTGTCCTTACATCCTCTGTTCTAGCAGACGGTGCCGAGAGGCACAACACACACACACACACACACGCGCGCGCGGCTCTATGCTGCGTTGCACTGAAAACCCAGTCTGTTTTCACTTCATTGTCTGCCGCCTAAATATACCCGCGGAGAGAAATCAATCGGTCGAAGGTGCATCCAGTTCGCAACGAGGCCCGAAATAGACTCGACAAATGACAACAGAGACCGAATGTGTATTCAAAATAAATAAAACAAGACACAAGATGAGAGCCATCCCAAAATGAGAGAGAGAGAGAGAGAGAGAGAGAGAGAGAGAGAGAGAGAGAGATATGTATAATGACCTATTTTCTTTGGGCACTTTGATGGATGCTGATATGAGATTGCCGTGTACTGCTCTGCCTGAGCAAGGGGCCCTGCATATACACACACACACACGCAAGCGCACACAGAATCCAATTTTTTAAAGACCTGACAGTGATGTGGGGAAAGACATCTCTCTCTGACCACTCTAGGTGAGTCATTTATACAGCAGGACCCGTGTCCTGTCTGTCTCCTGATCTGCATCAAACCAAAGCTATGCCTTCCTGTGTTTGTGTGCTGTGTGTGTGTGTGTGTGTGTGTGTGTGTGTGTGGGGGGGGGGTCTACAGGGGTGACAGTGGGCCTTCTCGTAAGTCAAGCAGCTGCTGTTCGAATTGACCTCCCTTCTCAGGTCACCGGAAAGAATAATACCTGTCTAGCCGACACACACACACACACCTATGAAGGTGAAGGATGAGAACAGAGCATAAGGTAACAACCGCCTCTCCACGGGGAGGAGGGGGGCGGGTGTAACAGAGCGCGGGGGAGGAAGGAGAAGGTAGGGGAGCAACCACATGGGGGGCTTGAGGAGGACCTCATCACACCCCCGCGTTGCCCCTCCAGCGCAGCATCTCTACTCAATCACCTCCATTCTCCCCGCCGTGCATCCCCATGACGACGGCGGCGTCGACGCGGGCCCCTGGCCACAGCTGGAGCCCTGCTGTACTGGTGCTTGCCAGACTGTAGGCTAGTGTGTGTGGGCGCCCATGGTCCTGTGTGTGTCAGGCCAGGCATGAACTGGGCTTGAACTGCCACCCTCTCTCTCATTTGCACCACTGCACCATGGTCACAGGCATTAGTGTGTTTTGGTGTATAACACATTACACAGTGTAACATGTAATACAATAATACAGCAAAACAAATAATAATATCTTATATTGTATTTTATATAATGTATATAATACGTTTGTTATCTTGGTCAGACTACTTGTGAAATGGTCCATACTGTGTGTCATATTTAGTGTGTCTATTTAGTTTATTCGGTCTTTTCATCCTGGTGAAAAAGTGTAAGAGAAATGATCGTCCATCCACCAGGACGATGGGGAGGCCTTTAATTTCACGGCACTCTATAAGAAAATGGATCTCTCTCTTTCTCTCTGTCGCAAAACATGGCCCCTTCTGTCTTTCAGGCATGCAGCTAGACCAGTGTAATTCACTGTCAGGGATAGTCCTCCCTCTCCAGTCTCTCCTCTCTCTCTCTCTCTCTCTTTCTCTCTCTCCCTCTCTCCCAAGAGCTGACACACACTGAGGTTGGCAGGACTAAGGCGCTAAGTAAAAGCTGTGCAACATCTTTGGATTTACTGTTGTCTGGGTTTTGCATTTTCTAAATAAAAGCTGTGCAACATCTTTGGATTCACTGTTGTCTGGGTTTTGCATTTTCTCCTGGACACACAAACACATTGAACCCCCACCAATCATTCCATACCTGTCTGAAATGCAGAAATGTCAGATAGAGGGAGAGAGACAGAGAGAGAGAGAGAGAGAGAGAGAGAGAGAGAGATGCAGCGTGTTAGAGTGGCAGGCCTGTGCTAATTGACAGAGAAACAGACATAGTAGTTCATATCTGCAAACATAGACAGGAACAATGATGGAGAGATGGCCACGAAAGACTGATGATGCACACCCATCTGCCCCTGCTTGCGGGGCGTGTGCGTGTATAGTTCTGTCTGTCTGACAGCAAGCGGCCAATTACTGTCGAAAGTGGCAGGATGAGTTCTGCCAGACCATAGCTTTCCATTAGTGCACGCCAGCCAAGCTTGTGTGTGCGCGTGTGCGTGTGTGTGTGTGTGTGTGTGTGTGTGTGTTTCTCTAAGATGGAAGGAGCGTGCGTGTGGACTGAGGCAAAGGGGGAATTTTTCGTAGACTTTCGATCTTCCTCTCACATACACACAGCTACGCGCACACACACAGAGACCACTGGATTCCCCGCAGTTGAGCACATGGAATGGCAATGAGCGCCAGGCAACAGCAGGTGCGTCATGGTGCTGTGCAGCCACGCTTTACGGGATAATGCCTGATAATTCAAACATGCATCCCGTTTTACGCACACTCGCTTTACGTAGAGCTGAGGATATTGAATGGTTTATAGACGTGCCTGCGTGAAACAGCTCTGAAGTGAAACGATAAGAGGATTCTCGACTGAATCGTTGTGTGGGGTAAAAATAGGACGTCTACGTGTGAATTGGTGTTAGTAAGGCAGAGAGACTGAGGATAAATGGGCCATAGGATAAGTGGGTTGGCGAAGTAGTCTTTTGCGCAGAGCTTTGCCATGTGCCCGTCCGTGTGCCACTAGGTTGAGTGCCAACGTGATGTTTTCAATGTATAAACTTGCCATGTCAATAACCCTACATCTGGTCTCATTTTGAACACGCTGCAGTTAATGAGAGTATAGCCTGTCATCAACAATATAGCCTACAGTATGTTACAGTAACCTTACCACACACACACAAACACACACGCACACACGCACACACGCACACGCACACACACAGCCCACATGCAAAAACTCGCGGCTGGTGATAATGCATAATGCATTTGGTTATCGGGAGCTCAGTCGCACGGACCGGCGGGGCTACAAACGCACAGTAATTTGCAGAAGCAGAAGTAGATGCATTATTTAACGACATATCTCCTTTTATTAGTCAACTGTCCATCTTTCATGCCTAAATTGATCTTGCCTTTACCCAAAGCGTGCTGCAAATAGCTGCCTTCTCGTGCGCGCGCGTGAGTTATTGTGTGAGTGTGTGTGTGTGCGTGTGTGTGTGTGTGCCGTGCGCGCACGTCCAGGTTGCCATTATTTAGAAGTAATCCAAACAGAGAGGCTGACAGACGGGTCTATCGATTCCCACTCGGTTCCAATCAGATCAGAGCACAACAGGAGGGTCTTTTACGCATTAGCAAATATTAGATTTGAATGAATGAAAAATAATATCATTTGTATTCAGCAAAGCACACCACACACGTTCCTATCTGAAATATAAAACACTGTTTGTCTGTTAGACCACTGACGCCATCGCCACGGTGTTTTAAAAAGACGTATAACACGTAAAAACTATTCTCACAAACAGAATACAACCCTAAAATAACATCTGACACAAGTATCAAGCAGCAGCAGCCAGCGTGCGTGCCCGTGTGTTTTTGTGCCTGCATGCCTGCACTGTGTGTATACGGTATACTAGGCCTATGTGTGCGTGTGCGTGTGTGTGTGTGTTTTTTTCCCCTCCAGTCAGCGGAGCTTGCAGTGCTGCGTGTGAGCTAAAGCCGCAACTACGGGCTATATCCCTGGAGCGCACAAATGATGCGGCATGCTACAAATAATCGCAGTCTGGTTCGCAAACACAGCGAAAGTAGGCTTTCAAGCGGTTGCTAGAAGGAACCCAGCATCACACTCACCTGCTGCCAGTTTTCTTCCAGGGAAGGCATCGCGGAGAAATAACCTGTGTCGTGCACGAGTTGGAGTTCCTGAAAAATACTGTAATTCGCCAACACGTCCATGTTGAAGTAAGGGGACACGGGGGGGAAGGGGACACGCACGCAATAAAGTCCGGATCCAAGTCCAAATTAAAAAAGCAACACTTTTTTTTAGACTTGTGAAAATACAGGGCTCGTGAAACGACGGATCAGATCGGCGCTCTGCTCCCGTGGTGCCCCTGGAAGTACCTTGACAGCCTCCGTGCGACTGGAATAGAAGGCATTCGCAGATGAACACTTACAAAAAGCAAAGAGGAAGAAAAAAATAGTTGATATTTTAATCTCTGTAAATTCCGTGTCCTCTCAACTTGCTCTCTCCCATACCTCTTTACTCAGTCCAGCGTGTGGATGTCAGCGCCGTTACATTAAACGTTCATCTATTTCCGCATGCCAGATTACAATCTTCACCGTATAAATCCCAGGTTGCCTCTTTTCCTATATCAGCCGCTACGCGCTCCTGTTTCAGCAGGCGAGTAGCTGGGGCTTGCAGACTGTGCGTGCGCGGCAAGCCAGGCGACCAGAGGGAGGAGCAGCCACACGTCAGTCAATTCCGTGCGTGACCGTATAAGGTAAATAGGGTTGACGGTCTCACTGGCGTCCAATTAAGGCGGTGCCAAAATATGGAAATAAGGAGGAGTCTGAATAAAAAGGGAAACGGTATTGGTTCTCTATGTCTGTCACTCTAGCTAAAGATGGCAGTGAAAGGTGAGCTATTTTTAGAGGCCTATATAAGCCTACCAACATTCCTCTCGTAGTCAAAGCGAGCTGGACGTCTGAGAGGAGCCAAGCTGAAGCGGTTCTGCTAAAGTAATATTATTAAATCAGGACTATTAACCGCATAGACAAGCACACATAAGGAATACTACTTTTCTAGCTACTTGCATTTAGATCTGATAAACTGCTCTATGAGTTGTTGTGATGTAAAAACAGCTTTCCCAATGGCAAGCCTAGTACTCTTGCGGTTAGGAGGTGTTTCTGTTGTGTTGTAACAACGTTGCGACCTCGGTTGAAGTGCATACTTAGCTACTTTAAGTTTAATTTAGTAGTTCACCATTAAAAATTGCACATACGTAAAACATTTTGTTTAATTCCTCCCTCACCAATCCCACCATCCCTCTATCATTCTTAATTTTAGAATTTCAGTGTAAGAAAACAGATTTTATTCATATACTATAGAAAGCTATCTTTGCCAACACCATAACTCATCAAAAATTACCAAAGGTTAGTTGAGCTCAATGTAGTATCGCTAAGCCAGACTTTACATACAGTTGCATCTCAATAAACTATAATATTTTGGAAAAGTTAAGTAATTTAAATAATTCAATTGACAAAGTGAAACTCATATTGTGGATTAATTACACACAAAGTGAAATACTTGATGCCTGTATTTGTTTTAATCTTGATGATTACTGCTTACTGCTCATGAAAACCCCAAATTTAGTATCTCAGAACATTTGAATATGACATAAGACCAGTGAAAAAATTATTTTTTACTATAGACATGTTGGCTTTCTGAAAAGCATGTTTATGTCCAAGCACTCAGTACTTGGTTGGGGCTCAGTTTGTATGAAATACTGCATCATTGAAGCAGGTATTGGTACCTTTGACAATGTGCGCAGGTGCACATCCTGCTGGAAAATGAAATTATCATCTCCATAAATCTTATCAGCAGAAGGAAGCATGAAGTGCTCAAAAATGTCCTGGTAGATGGCTGAGTTTACTCTGGACCACCAGAAGATGATATGGCTTCCCAAATCATCACTGACTGTGTACATTTCACACTGGACTTGAAGCTACTTGGATTCTGTGCCTCTCCACTCTTCCTCCAGACTCTGCGTCCTTGATTGCCAAATAAAATGCTAAATTTACTTGAATTCACCTGAAAAGAGGACTTCAGACCATTGAGCGACAGAGCTGTTATTTTTCTCTGTAGCCCAGGTAAGATGCTTCTGACCTTGCCTCTGGTTCAGGAGTGGCTTGACACAAGGAATGTAACAGTTGTAGCCTTCGTCTGCATGTTGGTCACTCACTGCCTCAGTCCAACTCTTGTGAAGCTCCCCCAAATGTTTTAATGGCTTTCGCTTGACAATCATCTCAAGGCTCCGGTTATCCCTGTTGCATGTGCACATTTTTCTACCACACATTTCCCTTCCACTCGCCTTTCTATGAATATGCTTGGATAGAGCACTCTGTGAACAGCCATCGTATTTAGTAATGATCTTTTGATGCTTTCCCTCCGTGTGGAGGGAGTCAATGACTGTCTTTTGCACAACTGTCAAGTCAGCAGTCTTCTCCACGATTGTGAAGCCTACTGAACATGAATGAAAGACAATTTAAAGGCTCAGTAAACCTTTGCAGGTGTTTTGAGTTAATTAGCTGATTAGAGTGCGACACCTTGAGTCTACAATATTGATATTTCACACTATTCTAATTGTCAGAGATACTGTATTTGGTGTTTTCATGAGCTGTAAGTCATAATAATCAAGATTAAAACATATACAGGCTTAAACTATTTAACTTTGTGTGTAATTAATCCACTATATGCATGAGTTTCACTTTGTCTATTGAATTATTGAAATTACCTCTCTTCCACATTATTATAATTTAGTGAGAGGCACCTGTATGTGAGGTATG
Organism: Typhlichthys subterraneus; assembly: GCA_027564835.1. Taxonomy (NCBI): domain Eukaryota; kingdom Metazoa; phylum Chordata; class Actinopteri; order Percopsiformes; family Amblyopsidae; genus Typhlichthys; species Typhlichthys subterraneus. The sequence continues at coordinate 3,021 of JAODUH010005030.1, read as the reverse complement.
GGACAAGAAGCACAGGCTAACTGCGTCAGTAAACGCCTTCATGATAAGTGAGGTATTTTGATTGACATGCAGGACGACCAACTACGTAACTCAATGATCAAATCAGACGTAAAACTTAATATGAGGAATTTGTTGGAAAACTAAACAACAGGACTCGCTCTATAGGTTCTGTAAATCTGTAAAATTAGTAGGATATGGTTACTGCTTAAAATACATGTTTAGTTTTAAATTAGTAAATAAAACAGTGTCCTAGCGTCACACAGAAAATTACGGATACATAGTTGTGAGTGACAATGCTGACAGCCAATGGAAATTGACAGTATTACTTCCTGACAGTCTGAAAGTCCCATGTTGAGTATACAGGGGTATATGTATCAGACGTTCAGCAAGAAGTTGCTTATGTGATGTAGTGATGCATTGCCAAGGGTAGGATGTGTGAGGTGCGGTCTGCACCACTTCTTTGTGTGTTCACGGTAAAGACATTGACACATCCAGGCCAGGGCTGCATAGTAACACTGGATTATTGTTTCAGCATGCAGACAGAACAGGCAGCTAGCTAGTGAGTAGACATTTACTGAATTTGACAGAAAGTGTATTAGCTTGCAGACGCTGACTATATCTTTGATCCTAAATTGAAGGACATAAACTTCAAAAGCAAACAACCTTGCAGTTGGATTTGAAAAGAAAGCCGATGCAAATTCCAATACTTTCTTATTAATTATGAATTTATAGTTTCTTAATTAAAGGCATTTATGCCTTTAATTAATTTATTTATGGTGTTTTTATTTTATTATTGCACATATATTATATTGAAACTGGCTATGTTGAAGAGAACTTCTAATACGCTGTTCCTTCTTTGGCTGTATCAGTAATCTCATTTTCCTCACTAGGATAAAGTTAATTTGATTTATTGTAATTTTATTTGCAGATTTAACCGGCCCCACCACTAAGACTAGCCTGATGTAAAACAACCCATTTCAGACTTTTGAGCTCCATATAATCCTGTCAGTCTATACTGCATAAGCCCCCACTAAAATAGAGATACTATAGGAAACAGTTGGTATCTTAAGTATTTGGGTTTGAGCACAGTCATTCTAGAGACACCATTATTACAGGAGGAGACAATGCAGGTAGTCTAAATGAATGATGACTTATGGAAAAACTATGATAATTCTTTACAGTTTGTGATACACATACATAATCAACTACTGTAGCCTAAATGATGTTATAAGGGAATGTGTTGTGTGTGCTGTAAATAGACAAGCTTGTCTGTCCCTCACACCACATCAAACGAGAATGCATATAAGCAAATGGCCCGCTGGTCCGCTTATAGTCATCTATATGTTATCATACAGTATATAGAAGTGTAATTACATCACTTTATGGGAGAATCATATTACTGTGTGCAGGTCTAACCCATCCTCACAGTGGTTATTTTCTCTGTAATCAATATGGCCTTATTTGTAAGCAGGGGACGAAAACCAACCTTATCTTATTGCTAGGGCTAAAGGCACAGCTAATTACTATCATGCATGCTGTCATATATATTCATTGGCCTAGACATACTTTACAGCAGACAGCCTGACAGGGTTGTTCTTTATGATATGGATCCTTGTTACAGGATACAAATAGTGAATGTAATCTTTATAATTACAGTAAACTGTATTTTAATATGTGAGCAGTGGTGATAATCTTTGTATAAACAGTCACCTGCCCCGCAAATGAGAATAAATACGTAGAATACCTACTTTATATAATTGCATTTTCTTAAAATGGGCTTGTTTGGCAAAGTGGGCCTCAATACCCCATAAGAAATGCGGGGTAAATTCTTAGTTGTTTTACTAAAATGTACATACATTTTCAGTGCCGTTTGTTTGTGTTTATAAAATAATTTTAAATAATAAGTGTTTCATATTATCATACTAGCTAGCTATGACATATTTATTTTGGGGTGCTCAAGAAACATGTTGCTTGTGTTATTGAAGAGTATATATTATGTTTTCCTTTCCTGTTCAAGTTACCACATGTATTTAGCTTTGTATCTGACACTCACCCCCCTCTCTCTCTCTCTCTCTCTCTCTCTCTCTTGCTCTCTCTCCCCCTCTCTCCCTCTCTCCCCGACCCCCTTCCCCCTGGGGACTGGGTCTAGGTCTCAGTGGATTACTAGGGGCAGATGGCTTTTAGATTGGCTGTTTCAGGACATTTTCTCCATTGATTTTTACAGCTCTCTCTGCCAGAGGGAATTAGCCTGAGCTGAGAAGGAGCAAGAGAAGTGAAGGGAAGTGCACGAGTCAAAGAGGAGCATGCTATTTCTGCATTTAAGAAAGAGCATCTTGTTTGTGTGTGTGTGAGTGTGTGTGTGCGTGTGCGTGTTTGTACGTGCGCATGTATCCAACATTATACCGACCATTTTGTATGCTGGTATAATGTTTGTGTGTGCATGTGTGCATGAACAAAACTTATTCTGCCACACTGGGACGCTCCCTTAATGGCATCGCTGATTGTACGTCCAGTGAAGGCCTTGGACTCTCACAGGCGTGGCTAACTGCTACAGTATGACCGATAGCACATTAAGTTGCCCATAATGCACTTCCTTTCGCCACGAGTCCTGTTCTGCCGGATGTGGGCTGTTCACCACTGACCCAAGCAGCGTGATGCTATTGTTAACACACAACACACCCAGGTGCCATCCCAACATAATACATTGTATCCCTTACGGCACACAAGATTGGGAGGAAATAAAGAAGTCTTTATCATTTTAGCAGCATCCAAACACTAGTGAGAGAAGCCCTCCTGCATGCAGGTTGAATGTATAGTTAGAATATACAGTATGCAGTAGGTGTGCAGGTGTGTTTGTTGCTACATGCCTTCTCCATATGCATGTGTTTATGCCTGAGTGCCATTATGTGGTTGGTGTTTATGGGTGTTTGAGTGCGCGTGTGTGCGTGGGTGGCTGAGTGTGTATATACATTGCAAATATGTTTTTGCATGTGTGTGTGTGTGTGTGTGTGTGTGGGGGGG